>NMXL01000007.1:1213745-1501487 GCA_002851715.1 Verticillium klebahnii | reverse complement strand
TCAGTCTAAGTCCGGCGCCAGTACACGGCACGCATCCCCCCCCCCCCCCCACCCACCTAGGCTCCGGCGCACTCAGCCCGTAGCCCGCGCTGGCCTGGGGCTCGCCCCACCGTTCTCCCACTGCTGTCCAGGCTTCTCCAGGGGTTGGCCTGGGGCGGGGCGGCAGGGGGATCAGAGGGAAAGCCCGTCTCTCTCTCTCTCTCGCCATCTCACCCCTCCGCCGTTCATTTTTTCACAAACCCGCTCTCTTCACGTGAGCACTGCGCGACCGATGCGGAGGTTCAGTGCAGTGTGTCTTGGAACGACCCTTGCCCTGCTAAGACAGGGGTTGACAGGGCACGTCAAGATAGCGGCCTCCGCCTCCTGACCTAAACTAACATACCACCCCCCTCCCACCCCCCACACCCCCCCGTCCCTTATAAGCCCCCAGGAAGCGTAGCGTGACATCGTAGCGCGACGGGGTCGGGAGCGAAGCCGCGGTGCGACAGGGCCCGTTGTGACGTTGCCGGACGGACCAAGCAGGCAGCCAGGCATTCAGGCAGGATGGCAGGCGATCAGGACCGCAAGATGGCTGACGTATTTTGGTCGCCTTCTTAGAATCCGCCATGGGCCACAGAGGTAGCTAGCCTTCGCCGGCCAGTCGCATGGATGGGCTACGCAGTTCCCTGTAGAGAGGGAGGTAATTGTGCTCCCTAGAGAAATCTGCCCGCCCTCGGCGCGCGTCATGCAGCACCGGCTCACCTCTTCGCCGAAAGTTGTACCCATAACCGGACAAGGAGGCCGTCGTATCCCAGTCGAGGAGGGAGGCTCGGGCAGACACAGACAGGCGACGCATACAGACAGATGGCTCGGTGGTGCGCGCACTCCTTCTCGTGAAATCTTGGTATTCAGTTTGTTCCTTCGCAATGCCTCCATACTCCTTCCTGCTCGTGGCTCCGTCGCAAAGTAAATGAATGGATGAGCGGACGTGTCTGAAGGGCATCTTTCTATGCCTGCTATTTCCGCACCCATCGCCGTCGCATCATGCGAGCAACTGTCCCACCCACCCCGTAAAACATGGTTTGGCTGGTTTGGACCAACCCACCCCAAAAAAAAAAAAAGGAAAAAAAAGAGGGAATATGAAGGTGGAAGAGAAGAAGAAGAAGAAGTAGAAGAGAAGAGGTAAAGACAAAACTGCCACCAGTCGTAGATGTTGTCTCGCGTGAGCTGTAGTCCTCTGCCCCGTTGCCTGTCCCATGTTACCGCCCAGATCTGCCGTCAATGAGTGTATCCGTTCAAAATTTGCGTCCGAAATGGATCAATAGAATGAAGAAGATTTGTCCGCTTAGGAATGGACCCCTCGGCTGCTGCGACTCTGTGGCGAGCCCGTCTGCGCCCTGCTCCTGTTCCCACCGCCGTTTCGCATCATAGTGCCACACGCCTGCTTCGCAACACGTTCGCCATGCTGCATGGATGACGGAAGACCCATGCCCATGGACTCCTCGTCCTCTTCGAAAGTCTCTGGAGACTCAGGCTCGAGCTTGTATGCCCGCGCTTCGATATCATTGAGAACCTGCTCACGGTCGTCGGGGTTGAGATCAATGGTCGCAAAAGGGCTGGTGGTGCTGGAGAGGCCATCGTGATTAGGATAGGACTGAGCGAAAGAGGACGAAACCGGAAGGGTAGCATAAGTGCGTCCGCGGTCGTCGTCGCGCGGAGCTGCCGTGCTGCGCTGGCGCTCGTTAAGCTTGCGGCGGCGGCGAGTGCTCATCTTTGCGTCGCCTTTCCAGGCATCCATCCAGACGTTCGAGAGGCCAAGCTCGACCATGCGCATCTCAATATTTCCGACGTTGAAGTCCGCCTGTGGGTTGCCACCCAGCTCCTTGAACTTCATGTGCACCTGGCGGTAGTACTGCTGCTCGACTTGTCTAGCCGCTTCGATAAGCACAGCATCCTGATCACATGTTAGGATAGACGTCCAGTGGCGGGAGAATGACGTATCAACTTACATCCTTATCGTGCCATTGAATCCATTTTGACTTTGCTCTTGAAACCTTCATCTGCAGTGCGGCCCTGTCAAACTGCGTCTTGAACCTGTCGTTATATTCCCTGGTGATGGGATCCCACATGCCCTTGCCCTTGTTATCACTGTACTTGGCGCGCAACTCGAAGAGAAACCGGTCCGTTTCGGGCATGCCCTCCTTGAACCCCAGTGGCTCAGAGCTGCCTTGGTCGACGTGGAAGGCTGCGTTGCGAGAGGATTCTTTATCCCTTGTGCCTTCTCGGCCGGTAGTTAGGTGCGACGACTGGCGGGCTCGTGCACGAGGCCGCTTCGCAATCCGAGGCGAGGGCTGCTGGCCTCTTCTCATCTGGGGATGGCCTGTGTCGGACGGCATCGGATAGTTGCCATTCTGCATCATGCGCAAGTCTTCGTTGCTGGGACTTCTGTACTGCGGTGATCGATAGTGGTTCGGGTGCGGCTGGTTTAGTATCGGCGCATCACCGGATGGCATGATGTGGCGGGGTATATGGTGGTGCGGCATGTCCATGTCGATGTCTTCTTCATGTTTTACCGCGAGAACACTGGGCGCAAGCGTTGTGTTCATGTGCTGTTGCTGCTGGCCCATTGTCGGTGGTAGGTAGTAGGGGTGGTGATGCATCTGTTGCGCCGGCGCCGAGACTGGCTCGGGCTCAGTCGTTGACACACCGAACGATCCGAAATAGGGCTCAGGAGGTTCAGGAATATCCTCCTTGTGGTGATGATGGGCTGACTGGGCGTCCGACAGAGCGAAGCCCATATCGAACTGGCCTTCGGTGGTGGGTGGCTGCATGGTCATAGGCGAGGCTGCTTGACTGGAGGGCGCCGTCGACATGTCATAGGGAGTACCCCAGTACATCTTGGATGTCCCTGGTGGTGTGTGCTGCTGGATGCTGGGTGTTGTCGCAGATGGGTAGCGGCGCATGAGCTGCGATCGCTGTTGCAGAGGAGGTGACCCAGCGCTGGAGATCGGCGTGAGTAGGGTAGTGTCGCAATGGTGCGGCTGATTGAACGAAGAGACCTTGCGTAAGGTGGTATGTGAGCCAGGTAATGAACATGTCGAGGCAGGAGGGGAAGGAAGGGCAGGTGGTCGCAGGAAGGGACATATATGAGCATGTTGACTTACTGCGCTGTATGGGGTTGTTGCGAAGGAAGAAGAAGAGGGCTGTGCGGCGGAAGAGCAGCTGTCAGGTAGCTCCCCTGGCAGGCCGTCGGATCTGACATGGGTAGGAGGCGGAAGGTAGTGGTGGCCCGTCATAGCCATCTGACTTGTGGGGGAAATCGGGACTGCGTGGGCTGCGATTGACGTTCACGGCCTTGATCAAAGCCTTGTTCTGCCTGTGCTTGTTGGCGGCAAGGAGTCACCTTTGATGTCGTCTGGTCTAACCTTGGGAAGTGGGTAGGTGTGAGTGTTGGGGGCTTTGGTTTGCGACCGAGTGCGGTCGAGCAACGGGCAGATATAGAAGAAGACGGGGCTGGGGTTGTAAGGTAGTCTGCCGTGTCAAGAAGACGGGCAAGGATCTGAGCCAAATAGAGTCCTAATCAGCCTTTGGCCTCTGACATGGTCACCAAGGATGATGGGAGAGAAATGTATGAGGTCGAAAAGTGAGCCTTGCGAAGGCGCAGGCATCGCCGGTCTATGTATGAAGGATGGAGACAGAAGAAGCTGCTGTATCGCAGGCGGCGCTGAAGAGTGAAGAGGTACGACACATCCCGTTCTCCCCAGGGCTTGACGTAGGGTACTGCTTTCCACCTTGCGCCAGGTAGCACCCCGGGTCGCCCCCCCTGTTCGGCACGACAAGGGCTGGCACACAACTCCACCACCATCAGTCTGGCCGCCGATGTGTACATGGTAGGGGTGCATTGGGGAGTTGAGGGGGGGTGTGGGTGCCTGCTCTGTCCTGGGTGGGCAGCACTTCCTGGGTGCTGTGCTGCATGCGGAGACGGGGATGTGGGCGATTCTCTCGCAGACGATAGCCGCCGTTGCTTTTGGAGCGGGATGGGCTGGCGGGTTGGACGGATACTGCCAGACGCAGGTCGATTCAGGCTTGGACCCAGGGCAGTGACAGGCACGCGCTTCTCTTCTGGGATGGAGGGGTGCCGCCAGAGAACCAAGACCCGCGGAGCAGTGGGCATCGCCAGGGGTCGATGGAGCCCACAGCCGGGAGGTAGACAGAGACAGGCAGGCGGACAGACATCTCGTGGGAGAGAACGAGCCACGGCTTGCCTTCCTGCGGCCGCTGTATGTGAGGCGCCTAAATGATGGACGGGTGTGGGTTTACCAAGCATCCTCTTGTTCGCTCGCTCGCTGCCCATGGCAAGGATGAATCGATGGAACAGGCGCAAAGAGCTTCCGGATGGCCGGGATAAAGGCACAAGACAACGTTCCGCGGGATGTCTTATCAGGCGAGAGAGGATCGAAGCCACTGTCTAGACAGAGTCTAGACATATGAACCGGTCGGTCTCTGGGAGTCTAGATTGGCCCTGGGCAGTCGGTTCGCGGCAGGCCACAGGGAACATGGTGACGGACGGTGCGATGTGGTCCTCCAGGGGAAGAAGGTAGGTGCGTAGGGCAGGACATGGGTTCGAGGAGCCAGACCAATGTCGGCCGCCTGGATGCCCAGAGCTCTTGAGAATCAGGGTCAAGGTCCAGATCAGCGCGAGGCCACGAACGGGGGGACGGAAAGCCACCGGGCATTATTCCGCAACGCACATGCCTCTGCCGTGATTGACATCGATCGAGGAGGGGCGGCTTGTTGGCAGCACCGGGAAGGCGTAGCAGAAGCAAATTCGCATTCGTTCGCGGCGACTGGATTGCTGCAATGGGTGATTAATGACGCCGAGGATGCAATCGGGGCACTGAAAGAGGTGCATAGATGTTGCCCAAACTGTCGCCACGAAGCCAGCCGAAACTTGACACCAACAACAAGAAAGGCAACGATTCGTCTTGCTATTGTTCCACCTCTCTTTGGCACTCGCACTGCTCCAGCATTGTGTGTGCCTTGCCTCGGCCTGGGCGTAGGCGGCCGGTGGTTGTGGGGGCGCCGGCAGATTGCGTAGTGATGAGCAGAAAACAGGCCATGGTGGAAAGCCAGTGGATGGTGAACCGACGAGCAGCCCCCTCCGCCCCTGGTACCCACCCCCTCCCCGTCGACTAACAATGAATACCCCGGCCACTCACGGTTTGACGCCTGGCCTGGCCCGGCCAGCTTTTCCTTCACCTTGAGGACCTACCCCCGGTGAGCAGGAAGGCGAATGAACAGAGCAAAAGGCGAGGGAGAGGGGAGGGGAAAGAGAGCAATAGCTGGCACTGAACCTGGGGTGCGATTGCGACGCAGTGATTCGGTTCGGGTTTCGGGGGCTACGGGCGAGAGACGTGCCATGCCAAGAGGTCATCTCGAGCAGGGATGTTCGACCTCGGTAGCGGTACGTGTACGAGAATCGAGAGAGCAAAAGGGCGAGCGTCCCGTGCGTTGCGGCCTACATTTCTTGCGCCTTAACGGCCTTAACGGCACTCCCTGCGTCCTCCTGAACCGCTTCTGGCACCGACATCGTACTTGTACAAGTAAGGTTGGACCCTGTCGGGCGTGTCTTGTCTTGTCTTGCCCGCCCAGTCTGCTTCTGCGGCGCTTTGTCGTATCCGCCTTGGCTGGGCGTGGGAACGGACCAAGGAGATTGGATAGGTCTGAGAGGCCTTCTCGAGTCTGTGGGCAGATGGAGCGCGGATCTGAGGCCGCAATCCTCCCGTCCATGATCGGAGATGGCGCTACACTCGATGCGCCGGACGACTGCGACAACACCCGGGCCCGTCAGATCTCGTTGTGTCAAGCGGATGCCATGGGTGCCGCGGCACCAAGAGGTTGAGGTGGAGGGGGCGCGGGTGCCAATCAATGTTGGCTACTGGCCGTGATCAAGGAGGCACGATTGACGCGGTTGCAGGCGACTCATAGAAACATCTGATTGATCGGTCAAGCGGCGCTCTGTCCAGTGACACACATGACAGGTGTTCGGGTGTGTGTGCTGTACATGTGCTCTAGCTGTATCTGTCGATGTCACTGTCGCTGTAGGGGTTGGAGAGTCTTGACTTGATCGGGATGAGGAGGAGAAGGGGTGGAGGGGTGGATGAAGAGGGGAGGATGGTTACCTGAAGCCTGAAGTCTCTTCCCGGGATTGGATAGAGCGCGAGGAAGGCGGGATGAGGATGGGTGAGTCTATTTCGAAGAAAGTGCGTCCCACTCAGTGACCCACATCTGAGCGCAACTTTTGCAGCTGGGCCATTCAACGGCCCTGTCGTGCAAGCCACGACCCACTAGATGCTGGGGGTTACCAAACTGTCGGGTCGTTAGCCCCAGTCTAGTGAGGGTACTTACTGGGAGGAAAGCGCTCCTCAGCGTTCCACCGCCCCCTGCCCTTGCCTGCCTGGTGGCCTGCACCTGGCCCGAGGTCGGACCAGATTGGGCGTCTACCCGTTGAAAAGTGACCTGTTGACTTTGGCAGGAACGGGGCAGAACCAGTCTCGGGAACCAATGAACGGTTGCGCAGCCCCCTGTTTTGCGCTAACGCTCTCTCGAGGTTTGCACCCCTGTCACACGCGCGCGTCTGCCGAGTGTGAAAGCAGTTGCTATTGGCTCCCCGTGATGGAATAGACGACATCGCCGCCGCGAGCAACACCAACACCAACTGACTGCGTGCCAACACACACTTCTCTCCGCCCTCCCTCCCTCCACCCGTCCCGCCTCCACCAATCCGTTCACCCCTTCATCCATCCATCCATCCACCCATCAACTCATCAGTTTCCCTTTCCACTTCGACATCCCATGTGTCTTCCCTGTCCGTCCGTCACATCACACTTCACGGAGGTTCACTGCCCTACTCGATCCGAACAGCCGCTCAGGCAAGGTACCCGAACGCAGATACATCACATCGCATGGCACTATTTCCAGATACCCGTCCTTCTGCAGGAGATAGAACGGCGAAATCTACCTCTGCGGCAACCAAGCCGAGTCCCGTCTTCCTACTGACCAAGTCCGCCTCGCGGGGAGGTCAGGACCATGCGACGAGCACAGCCGTCCTGCGACCCGACGACCTGGAGTCACATGCCCATTACCCCGTCCAGCGCGAGCTGTGGCACCGCTCATGACGCGAAAATGGCCTCATGATGGCGGCCATCCTGGGGGCCGACGATGGCTGAGCTATCAGTCGTGGCAGCAAGTGAAACGAACCGCCCCCAAATCCTCCGGCTCTCGTGGCCGAATCCCTCATGTACAGGGGCATAAACAGGAGAAGACGTAGGCCCAGGTGCTGCAGCCTTGCAGCGACCAATACCTCGACCCTAAGGATTCACGGCAGGCCACCGCGGCAGTGTCCTCCCTTCCCTGTATGTCCGCTACCACCTCGTCCGCAATCCTCTCGGTACGAGACCTATTGTGGCAGAGCACAGCCCGATAGAGAAGCATGGAGAATGGCTCAGTGGCCTATCATGCAGCTTGGGGTTAGGAGTCTGCAAGGACAGCTGCAGCTTCTAAGCGCCTGGGTCGGCCTCTCAGCCGCCCCGATGGCCATCGTCACATCCACCAGAGCTACTGACGCGTTTGCTGCCGACCTCCAGGCGCGACATTCCATCATGATCGTCCCAGGAATGACACTATTTCCTAACCAACACCGCTCTTGGTCGCTGCTGCAGCGCATAGCCTGTTACATCGAAACAGTATGCGCTATGCGCTCCGAGCGCTACCAGTCCCTCGGGTCTCATTTGTGACGTGCACCCGCGTTATTCGCCTGACACCATGGCCCGGCCGCAATGTATTGATCAAGGATGTTCCTCTCCCAGGAGGCTCTGTGTGCCTTGGATCAGTTAGCAGGCGGCTCGGTCCTGCAGTGTGCGCGGTTCTTGGCCGCTCGCAATGACCCTTACCTGTCATTTAGCCACAAAAGCCTTGCCGCAGCGCTTATGGCACATGTTCTGATGCCTATCTTCGGCAGATCATCGTTGGCTTGATAGTCAGTCGGCAGAAGTTTGTACATACCGCGCCTAGGTCAGGTTCTGGGTGAAGGTCGATCAGTATTCAAGGATGGTCCGAGGTCAACAAGCGCTGCCTAGTTGCTGTCTCCGTCTCCGCCTCCGCCTCGAACTGGCAAACAACCCCGAGACCCCGTGGACTCAATCCACCACCTTGCCCGGGGAAGGGCGGCTGGACGGGAGAGGTCGCCAAAGGAAAGAAGAGGAAACTTGCACGAGATCCATTATCAAGCGCTTCGTCTTCCTTGTATCGTCTTACACCAGCTGCATTTGATTCAGTAGGTCAAACTGTTCATCACAGGGGTTCACGCTTTACCGCAGGCAGCTGTGGCACATCCATTGACTGACTCGACCCCCCTCCCCCCCCCCTTTCTCCCCTCTTCTCCTCTCTCTCCTTTTCTGGCCTCCCTCGCATACGTCGCCAGCTGGGCTGTTCTCATCCTGATCCGTAAAAAAGCCCCTCTCGCGGGGAGCAAGGGGCCGGGATGTACATTGGCTTGCACCAACCCCTACCCCTTTTACCATGGACTCGGTGGCCACTCCTCTCTTCCCCCACCACACGAGCATGTAGCAGTACAAGCATTGCGGCCTCTTTTGTGCGCGCTGTACGTACAGCCGTGGTCAAAGTGGACGCCCATTCGTGGGGCACAATCGTCAGGCCAATAACCCCCTTCGACAAGCCATCCAACTGTCCACCGGCTTCTCAACAAGTTTGTGCCGAACCAGTATGCCGTACTCCCCGCCACTCGACGTCTTTATCCGTGCTCTTGCTCGCAGCGGAGCCCGTCATCGCCCGGAGATCCTTGGGGCACGCCGCGCTTGCTTTCCAGAGCTGGCGTTTTGTCTCCACGGGTGGCGTGGCGCTGCGTTTGGACTTTGTATTGGCTTCCCGGCAACAAGTGTCTCCTCCCACATTCACCCTGCAGACCGGCACAGAATGGTGGAAAGTCCGTGTGCACAAATTGAGGAGGGGCCGAATGCCACACGCCCTAGTGCACGATGGGCAGCCAGCTTTGGTCGGCACTCATCTCTACCTCATTTCTTGCGTGCCATGAGACCTTCCCGTTCCCTCAGTTAACTTCTCCTACGAGCCAAAAGTTTTATCAGTGGCTGAGGGCGGATGAGGAGAACTGCCGGGATCCCCGTGCTCGTTGGTGTAGTGGCTGATCCTGGCCTGTGTCGGCGGCCCTGCCGCAGAGGTTGAGTGGTCCAAAAGTCGAACCAGTGAGGCCTTTAGCTTCGGCGAGATTCAGGCGCCGCCAGTCATCAGGGATGCTGTTGCGCTGTCAGTAGGGGAGCCAGAACGGGGGAAGGACGGAAATGTGCACTGGCCGTCTGCCAGGCAAGGAGGGCGGCCACACGGGCAGAACTCCTCCTGTCTCTGGGCCGGAGGAGATCTGTCGAGTCAGTCTTGGATGATTGTTGGTCATCTTTCAGCTGCCATGAGCTGTTGGTTCGTCTGAAACACGAGGCAAAGATGCCTTGTCTTGGGAAGCATTCTCTGGCGCAGCGACGTGTGAGTTCCTTGCGCCTTATACTTTCAAAATGTATTGCCTTGACGCGCCGCGCCCGTTTAAGAGGCCATAACAGTGACCCCTTTCGCGGCCGTCTTGACATTCCCGTGTAAAACGTATTTTCGGCCGCCGAAAGGCGACCGCTAGGCACTCTGTGCATGTGGTTCAAGTCATGCTTCTGTCAAGCCGACCGCATGAGTGACCGGGCGGCCTTCTCGCCGGCCTCAAAAGGCGTCATAATGGGAGCTGCGCCTTCCGGAGCTCTCAGACGAAGTGGCACCAACAGTGACTCGAGTGAAATGGACTCTTGTACAGCTAGAACGAGACTCGAAGTCGGAAAACTGTGACGGGCACCGCCCGCACAGAGACCTGTTTCGACCCTTAGCAGCCAGCGTGGATCTCATCATGCTGCCAGTACAAATGCACATCTCATGTGAATCAACCGTTGGGTCCCAAAATTTGCCACCAAAAAGCCTTTTCTATTTTTATATTTCAACCCAGCCCGACGAGAAGAGAGACTCAAAAACGAGTTGGAGTCATCGCGAGTGCGCCTCCATCGCCATACCCTAGAAGTCTGCAGCCCGTGAAAGAACAAGGCAGCGTCGAGACGCAGCACAGCGACCACAGAGGCATTCGGATCATCGCCGTGAAGAGGGGGGAGGGAGAATCCTGTGATCAAGAAACAGCCAGCGCGGCCCCCGATCCGCCGCGCGCGCCATCCTTCGCCCCCATGTGCCTCAGATGAGACGCCCGTCTCCAGGTTTCAAGAGATCCTCTTCGGCTGGATTTCGAGAGACGAGGCTCTTTCCAAGGGCTTGGGGATGGCCCCCTCTCCGATGAAACAGGCGCGGCGACGCTGATGGTGGGGGGCGTGGAGATGTGAGCCTCGCCAAACGTCTACACCATCAGCGACGTTAGGTATCAACCACATGCAAGAGAAATCCGGGACAAAGGGCTTTGGGTTGGGTGATACTTTTTCTATATCCCCTTGTTTTGCTAGATCTCTTATCACGTTCTCGAGTAGCTTTCCGGTCAAGCCGTGATGTTTTCGGCATTGGGCTGGGGGCGGGGCTGGATCGGGCGTCGAGTCCGGTCCACGGGAAAGGGAACGCAAGTCATCTCCTCGTCATCACTGTGCGTGTTCGTGTCTTTTGTGAGACGTTCGCAGAAGACTCGACATACGATGCAGAGCTTTC
Organism: Verticillium klebahnii; assembly: GCA_002851715.1. Taxonomy (NCBI): domain Eukaryota; kingdom Fungi; phylum Ascomycota; class Sordariomycetes; order Glomerellales; family Plectosphaerellaceae; genus Verticillium; species Verticillium klebahnii. Next base: position 1,490,741 of record NMXL01000007.1, on the reverse strand, counting down.
TTGTTGAGGGTCATGTGTCTTGGTGTTCTTCCTACAACACACTCAGATGTGGAGAGCTCATCACTGAGATCTTGTCGGCCAATCTAGGAAAATCTGCGACGCGGAAGGGAAGAACCCATTCCTCTTCAGAGCAAATGGTGCATGTCAAGCTCATCTCAAGGTCAAGTACACAGGAGCACGTGGAATTCATTACGGAAATGCTAATATACCAGCTCAAAACACACGCTCAATGGCCCCGAAGCCAGGCCCGAATCAAGAAACACCAACTCCCCCATACATTGCCATGCTTTGATTCCCAACCCAACAGACACAAGGCGAGACAGACAGGGAAACCAAGGAAATGCAAAAAAATAGGACAATATACGCGCAGAAAATCGACGGAAACGACAACCAAACAGAATCTCGCCGACCGTTCGTCATGAGTCGTCATCGTGACCACGTCGGCATTGCAATGAAAAAACCTCCTTCCGCACGGGATATCACGACAAACATGAAGGAAAAGGCGCGAAAGACAGGGAATAGTAGCCAGTGAAACATGCTGGAGAAAACAATTTTGATCGTCGGCTGTTACGGTTGGTCGGCTCCTTGGTCTGAAGGTGCAGTGCCGCAGGCACTCATGGTCGAACTAGGATGCCCAAGTGGCCGCCCGAGAAGGACAGGGGAACACAGAGACACATGGAGAAATCTCTGGTCCTTCATGCGGCACTGCCTAGGCGCAGTAACCTATGCTCCCTCGAGGGGCTGGGCGAAAGAGTAGTTGAAGTCCAACAGGCCGTCCAGCATCCAGTGTTGGGGGTCGAAGAAGTCGTAGTTCGTGTTGTCGGTGTAGTTGATGCCACTTAACAAGTTGCCGTTGCTGCCGTTGCTGGCCGCGGTGCCGTTGCCGCCTGGCGGGGCCGTCAGACCTGCTGCCGTTGCACCGGGAGTGAGGGCGCCATTGGTCGCCGCCAGCATGTTGCCCGAGTTCTGCGGGAGGTTCTGCGGGCCGCCTGTGGCGGGCATCAGTGTGGAATCCATGTGTGTCGACGAAGCCGAGGACTCGTTCGCTGAGTCCGGATTAGTAGGTTGTTTCAGGGCTATTATGTGCGCGCCTGTAGTCAGTCACCGCAGTCACTCAGAGAGACTTAGATGCATCGAGCCAGCGCACAGGGAAAGGAGGGAGGGGAAGGAAGGGGAATAGTTACCGTCCAGTGTACCGCGGCCCTGGGCTTGGTAGTCTTCTCGCCAGCGCCAGACCGAGTCAAAGACGAGACTCATGCTGTGGCGGCAGCGAACCTTGAGTTGAAGGGTATCATCGACGACAGGGCGAGGCGAGACCTCGTCATTCTTGACCGACTTGATGTCGTGTCGGGAACCGTTCCACATCTGCACCATGAGCTCGGCGAGTCGGGACTGCAGGTCGTTGTTGATGACGCTGGTGGCACGAATGGCATTCAAGGTCTTGTGGAACAGGCTGCGACTGCGTTCGGCTTCGATGATCTCCGCGAAGAACGATTTGCTCAGTTTGAGCAGCGCAAAGCCCGCTGCGACGAGCATCTGCTGAATGTAGTTCGAAGCGTAGAGCAGTATGTGGCCGGCCGTGTTCTGGCCAGGCGACGTGACCTTATCGTCCTCGAGGATGTGGTCGAGGAAGGCCGTCGTCGCGCGCCAGAGGCCCATCAGATCGTCCATGTAACCTGGGGTAGTGTTGGAGTCAAAGAATCCAGCCAGCCGCAGGTGCAGGGCAGCGGCCCTGAGGTGAAGGTTGACGATGGGTCCGAGATGCTGGGAGAGGATGGAGGCCTGAAGCTCTCCGTAGTCTCGTCGATACACGCGCATGAGCATGGCTCGGTGCTCGTCACCTGCGACGCCTCGAGAGTCACTGGCATTACTGTACATCTCCTTAGACACCTTGTCGCAGAACCTCTCGATCTGCAGTCTTGCCTCCAGAACGGGGGACAAAGTGAAGGGGCCGTCTTCGCCTCGCCTCACAGCCAGAGTCCAGTCGTAGAGAGTCGAAGCTGGCTGGCCGTAGCCTGTGCCGATGGACTGGGCAACAATGTTACAGACAGCCCAGGTCGTGACGCGATCGTGAAGTTGCTCTTTGTTGAGATCAACGGAGACGCGGGAGAAGTCCTGGGTGTGGTTCGGGCGGTGGAGGCCGATGCCTGTCGCAGTCCTCAACATGACACCGCAGAGAATATGTGTTGGATCGGCCGTCGTCGTGCTCGTGGGGAGGGGCCAGGTACACATAAGGCACAGTGCCTTGACGACGTAGTAGCTGCTAGGCACATCTCCAATCGTCTGCCACAGCAGGCGCGTCAGCGGTCCGGACAGCGTCGTCAGCAGCGTGGGGTCTGCGCTGTAGCGACGAGCGGCCACGGCGATGATGGTCCAGAAGAGGAGGGAGTGCTGCTGGTAGTACGTGTCGGGTGACTGCTGCGGGTTCAGGAAGGGCAGGTATGGGTGGTAGTAGTTGAAGAACATGTTGAAGAGCTGGGAGACAGAGTCCTCGGTCAGTCGGACATTCTCCAGCTCGTGGGTATATCGCGGCATGTTGTAGGAGCCGCCCCTCTTGAGGTGCAACAAGGAGGAGACGGCCTCGTCGGAGCCCATGAGAGAAGGGTTGCGCGTGTGAGTGTAGGCGGATGTTGCGACGGGGGACTGGAGGTCGTGGTCATCCTCCTCGACGGTGAAGCCCTGGGCATGGGCGCGACCAAGTTTCCGTCGCAATGTATCGATCTCTTTCTCCATCTCGGCATGTTTGCTTCGCTTGCCGACGCGCTTGAAGTTGGACTCGATCTTGCAGTCGAGCTTGAGGCGGTTGCAGCGGGAGCAGCTCTGGAAGGGGTCTTGGGCGACGTCGCATCGAAGCTGTGACAGGGTCAGCAATTGATCCAAGTGGCCATGTTGTCGCCGAGCGATTGGTGCCATCGCCATGGGCCCTGTCGCAAGTTTGCGCCGGCTGGCATGGGACGAGAGAAGGGAAGAGGGGAGTTTGGTGACTCACTTTCTGCTGGCGACACTCATTGCAGGCCCTCTTGACGCCAGGCTGACGCTTCTTCGGGTCGCCGTCGAGGAGGGTGTCGTCGTCTTGGCCAGCCGGGCTGCCAGGGCTGCTCATGACCATGCTGCCTCGCTTCCTCTTGACGCCATTGGGCCCGACGCCAATGCCAATCGGCGTGGCTATGCCTGGACGGGCACTCACGGGACTGGTAGGACTGACGGGCGTGGCCCCGCCAGCAGCAGCAGCAGCGGACAGGATGGCGGCGCCGTCCATGACCATGGGCGAAGGCGGAACGGAGGAAGAGGGGGGGGGAAGGCTTGCTCCGAGCCGAGATGTCGGGGTGTGTGGCCAGTGTCCGGTGTCGCGACGGTTGGGTGAGGAGGAGGGCTGTGATGTTGAAGGTAGACGTCCGACCACGGAGGCTGGAGGTGCTTGGGTCCAAGTTTTGCTTTGCTGACCACGGGGCAATGGGGGGGGAATTGAGAGACAAAAGGGCACCTCTTGTGTGCGGGGGTCGCTCTTGCCCGACTCGCTCGACTCGAATTTTGCCCTGCGTGCCTCTTTCCTTTCACCAAGAAACGCAAGCGGGCGGGGTTCTTTCGCCGTTAGCTCGTGGCTGGTGAGGGCAGCGGGATGTGTCATTGGCTGAGGGGGAGGCACGTGCAGTCCCTTCCCCGGGAAGTCGAGACCACGATCCTTCCTTCTTGGCGGGGTCTTCTGCATCAGACGGAAGGAGGACGTGTCTGTGGAAGGCGCAATCGGCAGTGTTGTGTGGCAGCCTGGCAGGCGTGGCTGGCAGGACCCCGGACTCCTGCATGCTATTAGTCATGCAGCGTGCTCCAGGGCGCATCAGACGAATGGCCGGATTGGGTTGGAGGTCCATGTCTCGGCCATGCCATGTAATGCCATGCCCTGCCATGTCACTCCGGCATTTCAGCATCTCTTTCAAGACACGACGAACATCGAGTGGACTATTGCACCCCCATCATCCATCATCGGCCTTCATCCAATCTTCCAATCCCCGGGCCAATCTTCGCAGGAAAGCAAAAAACATGACCAGCGGCGGCAAACAACCAGCGAAGAAGCAGATGGCGCCTGTTTCGCTGACCTTTCCCCCGCAATACCAAGGGCAAGGCTCCTACACCGAGTCGCCCAGACCTCGCCGGGATGTGCAGTACATCCTCCCGGGTGCATCTCTTCCGAAAGGTATCGCTTCCCCTCGTCTGCTACTAGGCATGCCGGGCGTACTTGTGCTCCCATGCTGATACCTTCGCAGTTGATATCATCCAGGTCGACACGTCGGCCGTTCCTCAACCGTTCGTCCAGCCGGCCGTGCTACAGAAGTGGAAGCAACAGAAGCAGACGAGGACGTGATGAAGGTGTCGTCACATGCAGCCAGCATCAACAAGTGCGACGTGGGCGATAAGGACTCATCACAACTCCTCAATTCGTGGAGAAGACATCCACAGGACGACACCCCGCCACCCGGGTGAGCCGCCAATGTCTTGACTCGCCACAAGGCTTCGCTCCCCCCCCCGCCTCCCTCATGAGATGCCCAGCTTCTCCGCCAGGCGGGGCGTCGAGCTGACACAGAGCTATGGCTCTGCATCCAGCAGGCACGCAAACTATAGCGGCGGGACGCTGGACACCGGGCACACGGCCGGAGCCCCGCAGGTTTCCGTCCCGTCGGGACCGCGGCGGCTGCGCGGGGCAGCCTCACGCAACGACGGGGAGGTAGCAATGAGCTAAGCGGGCGCGCACCCAAATGATCGGTATCATTTGCGTGCAAGGTAGTCGAGGCGACAGAAGCTGGAGGATCATCATGCAACGGTACTTCAGTCGAAAACAAAGTGTCACATCACACGGCATGCAAATCATACACGAGGAGACCAACCAAGGCCACAGCCAACCATTGAACCGCTACCTTGAAACCTGTGAACATTTCGACGCAAAGGAATGGGCCACCAGGCATAATCACGGCGCAATGGATCATGTGTGCCAGCCCGGGTTCAGTCGGCACTTCATTGTGAAGTTGACATAAAAAAAAGCAACTTGATTGATGTGGGAAGCGCCTTGCATAGCTGACCCCATCATTAGAACGAGAAACATGTTGCTGACAAGCTCCACGATGCAGTTATTACGGTGTGTGTCAGACGAACTTGAAGGCTAGTCCATGGCGCATCTGCTACTAAGGTATTCAACATGGTGTAAGTGGCATTATGGCCGCTTCGCCTTTGCCTCGAGATTTGCCGGTGCGGGGTCGAAGCAGATAATCGACATGTTTTCTGGGGGTCCCGTCGCGGGGTCGGTGACGGCTGCGACCTTGCATTAATGGGTACTTTTCCCTTTCCTGACCTTACTGTGCCTAACGTGCACTGACTTGACCAGATCAGACCAGACCCAGGATCAACCTTTCCCCTTGCCCTCACCCCATAAAACTAGGTGATGCCCGTGGTCGCAGACTCGGTGGGCCCCTCCCATAAACCTCTCACGAAAGACCCCTCTCCTCACATATACAATCTATCAACACCAAGGTCTTGAACAGCCCGATTCGACCGTCAGTCGTGTCACACCTCAATCCAAGCACAGCCGCCATGTCCGCCCCCACCTCCGATTCACCGGCCTCGGCGTCGGCCACGGCCCCACCCGGCGCCCCCTCAGACTCACCTTCCTTCACCGTGCCCTTCTTCCTCAACGGGGTCGAGCACCACACCACCAAGACGTTCCCCGTCACCTCCCCAGCTACTGGCCAAACGCTTCATCATTCGGCATCTGCACAGACAACTGACGCCGATGCCGCCGTCGCATCGGCCGCCGCGGCCCTGCCCGCGTGGCGCGCCACTAAACCCGCCACCCGCCGTGGCATACTCCTCAAGGCCGCCCAGATCATGACCTCCCGTCACGACGAGCTCGCCACCTACCTTACCAGCGAAACTGGTGCCACCCCGGCTTGGGCCGCTTTCAACATTAAAACCGCCGCCGACATGCTCATCGACACGGCCGGCCGCATTGCCTCACTTGAGGGCACCATCCCCACAGTCGCCGAGTCCGGCGTCTCCGCCCTCGTCCTCAAGGAGCCCTACGGCGTTGTTCTTTCCATCTCACCCTGGAATGCCCCTTACATCCTCGGTGTCCGTGCCGTCGCCGGCCCCCTTGCTGCCGGCAACACCGTCGTCCTCAAGGCCCCCGAGCTGAGCCCCCGTGTCATCTGGGCCATCGCCTCGTGCTTCCACGACGCCGGCCTGCCTCCTGGCGCTCTCAACACCCTCGCCCATGACGCCGCCGACGCTCCCGCCGTTACCGCAGCCCTCGTTGCGCATCCCCACATCAAGAAGATTAACTTTACCGGCTCTACCGGTGTTGGTCGCGTCATTGCGCGCCTCGCCGGCGAGAACCTCAAGCCCGTCCTGCTCGAGCTCGGCGGCAAGGCGCCCGCCATCGTCTGGGAGGACGCCGACCTCGCCCTCGCCGCCCAGCAGTGCGCCCTCGGCGCCTTCCTGCACGGCGGCCAGATCTGCATGAGCACCGAACGCATCATCGTTCACGCCGCCGTGAGCTCAGCCTTCGAGGAGGCCCTGCGCGAGGCCCTGTCGCGTGTCTTCCCCGCCGACGGCGACGCGGCCGTGCTGGTCTCCCCAGCGGCCGTGGTCAAGAACAAGAAGCTGCTGCGCGATGCCGTGGGCAAGGGTGCTCGGGTCGTGGCCGGCGACCCGGGCGTCGACGAGCCGTCTTCGACGCGCATGAGGCCCGTCGTGCTCGGCGGTGTGACCCCCGCGATGGACCTCTACAAGACCGAGACGTTCGGGCCCTCCGTGTCCCTCTTCGAGGTCGAGACGGAGGAGGAGGCGCTGCGCATCGCCAACGACACCGAGTACGGGCTCTCGTCGGCCGTCTTCACGGAGGATCTCCGCAGGGGGCTGCGGTTCGCGAGGGGCATCGAGACGGGCGCGGTGCACATCAACAACATGACGGTGCACGACGAGACGGCGCTTCCCCACGGCGGAGCCAAGGCGAGCGGGTACGGGAGGTTTAACGCCAGTGCTCTCGAGGAGTGGGTGAGGACCAAGACCGTCACCTTCAGGGACTGATAGCAGACTTGACCACGCGAAACGACCGGACACGCACACGGCACCCGGAGCACCTACATGACTCCGTTTGGTGCAGGACATCTCACAGCACACGCATATCAAGTTGAAACATGATTCAATCAAATCCGTATTATTCCGTGTCCCCGTATTCCGTACGCCGTGAGGGGCAGGTCGCTTGACGAAGGCTACCCCTCGCATCTGACTGATGACAACTGTGCAATCAGGCACTTCCTTGCATGTGTATCGCAACACCATTGCCTCCCAAACAAAACAGGTACCAAACAGTACCGGCAAACATGATGACCCATTTTCGTTGATCGTGACCGTCATGACCAATTCGTCTCATTTCCTTCGTGGAGAAGCTCTTTCGTGCCACGTTGAGTTGGAAGCAGTGAACACCCCGACTCCTTGCTTGCTGAAGTTGACTCCGACCGGCTGGAAACCCAGAACATGAATGCCCCGGGGGCTGAGATACCTACATTTGTCGTTGATTGATCAGGCGGCCGACAGGACGGTGCGTCGCTGTCGAGCACGAGATGAGTTAGTAGTTGACGAGAGGCTTAGCGGATGGTCATCTGCTTCGCCATCTCGGCCTTGGCCGAGGCGCCGGTGGCACCGACGCCGGAGCCGGAGCCGGCCTTCTTCTCGAACACCTTCCAGAACTTCAAGCTCTCGTCGGCGGCTGCATCATGTTAGCGAGAAATTCGTACCAAGTCTCGGAGTAAGCGACGACCTACCGGCAGTGGCGAGCATCTGTCCGTCGGGGCTCAGGCAGCTGTGCAGGACACGGCTCTCGTGGGCGGGGATCTCGACGTTGCGGACCAGAGTGGGGTAGCTCCAGATGCTGAGAGAGTTGTCGGGGAAGCCGCTCGAGCTGACGATCTCGCGGTAGTTGGGGCTCCAGCGGAGGCTGGTGACCTGCGAGCCGGTGTCGATGCTGTTGACGCGGGCGCCCGAGGTGGAGTTCCAGAAGTGGATGTGGCGATCGTACGAGCCACCACCCGTGGCGAGGAGGTTCATGTTCCAGGGGCACCATGCGAGGGCCTTGACGGCGGCCTTGTGGTTCGTCTTGGTGAACTTGGGCACCGAGAGCGACCGGGCGTCCCAGATGGAGACGAGGTTGTCGTTGCCGCCGGTAGCGAGCTGAGCGCCGTCCGAGCGCCACTCAAGACCGCAGACCTCAGAGGTGTGCGAGACGAGCTCCGCAATCTTGTGGTCAGCGATGCGGACATCGTGGTTGTAGACGAGGCCGCTGCGGGCACCGGTGGAGAGGAGGTGCTTGTTCCAGCCCATGACGCCGACACGGGTGTCGTGGCCGAACATGCTGCGGACCTTCTGGCCCTCGGCGACGTCCCAGATCTGGACCTCACCGGTTCCGAGGCCGACACCAACGTAGGCGCCGTCACCAGACCACTTGACGCTGCTGACGTAGGTGTCAGCGCTGGTCTCGAGCAGGCAGCTGACGCTTCCCTCGTCGGCCGACCAGACGTAAACGTTACGCTCCAGGCCGATGGCGACCTGGTTGCCAGAGCTCCAGTCGAGCAGGTTGAGGTAGTAGTCGTCAATTAGGCCAGGAGCGTCGAGCACGCGCTCAGGGGCGGTGGCAACACGGCGACGGAACTGGGCGCTGGTAGAGGTGGCGGCACGGAGAGGACGGTTGTACTGCTGGCGAAGGTCGATGGGCTTGGACGACTCGGGAGGGGCGGGCTTGAACTGCAGGATGCGGGTGTTGAGGTTGACGCCGCAGGCGTTGGCGAGCGAGTCCTGGTAGGCGACAGTGTTGGGGGAGGGGCGAGAGTAGTTGGCAGGCTCATCTTCGTCGTCGTTGATGTTCAAGCCCTCGAGGGCAGCCAGGGCCTCATCGGCAGCGGACGAGAGAGCCGCCGAGGCGTCGCCGTTGCTGGACTTGGGGCGCTTCTCAGCATGGTCAAGCTTGCCGCTGCCGACGTTGGCAATGGCAGAGCTGGCGCCCCGGTTGGGGATGAAGCGATCACCAGCGTAGTTGAGAGTGGTCTTGGCGGCCTTGGTCCTCTGGGACTTCTTGGGCTTGGCGCTGGAGGGCGTCTTGCCGGAGCCGGTCAGGGTGAAGTCGGACACGCCGAGCTCGAGGGCCTTGCGGGGAGTGGCGACGCCACGGGCAATGTTGGACTTGGGCGAGTCACGGTGGGACGAAGACTTGGGCTTGGAGGCGGAACGGGCGAGGTGGGCCGTGAGGTTCCCGCCGTAGGTGGACTTGGATGGCCTGAAACTGTCCTTGCTCGACTGACGCTCGGGCGTGTACGGCGACGAGTTGAGGTTCAGCGGCACGGAGCTTGTCGAGCACTGACGAGGCGAAGGAGTCAAGGGCATCCGTCCGCCGGCGGTACGGGTGGTGAAGAGCCCACGGTGGGACTTGAGGGGTGTGGTCACTGCGGCAGTAGCCATTGTGATGTCTGAGAGCTCCAAGAGACTCTAGCTAAAGGTTCCTGGATGGGTGTTCGTATGATTAGTATTTCCGTAGTCGCTGTTCTCGGGCGGTCGAGGGTGCCTTGGGCAAGAATGATTCGAAGTCGGAGGGGCGATCAGCTCGGGCTGGGTTGCAGCGAGGAAGATCTAGCGGACTTGATGATTCTTTTGAAAAGGTTTTGATTTGGCATACGCTTGCGCAAGCGGGAGCTGAGAGGAGAGCGGGATGGAGAGGCTTGAGAGGGTTTGCGGATTGAGAGTGTGCGTGATGAGGAGGAGAGAATAGGTCCAGAGAGGCTACCTCGACATGGACGTCTTTTATTTACTTGGTGCCCCACCAGGCACCTGGCCCGGCAACGGGTTACCCCCCGGTCGCGGTTGCTGCAATGTTCCGGCAGCCAACCCGGGGTACTTAATTTAGGCCAACCAGAAGCCCACAAAATCAGCCTTGTCCCTGCAGTGGCTCCTACTTGGCTCGTGCACGCCCGGCCATGAGGTCACTTCGTTCCTGCCCATTCTGCCCCCTCCCACCGCCTGCCAACACCTCCCTGATTCAGGTCACCCAGGCGCTAGGCCGCAAAGGGGCCAGGAGGCAACGACCGCGGCTGCGGCTGCGCTGCCTCTCCTTCCTTTGTCTGTCAAGATCGTCCCAAATCTTTTCAAGGCCGGCTTCTCCCAGTCCATAGCCCATGACATCTACCGTCGGCCATCGCGGAGAGGCACCTTTCTTCGTTTCTGATTCTCATTTGCGTTCTCTGAAATGACCGCTTCGTTTCTCTTCTAATAGCCCAGGACCAGGATCCGTTAGAATCACCACCATGGCGGCGCAGCCTGGCACGCCCGGTGCGAGCACGCCGTCTCTCTTTGGCGGCCCATCAGCTTCGACCCCTGTCGCCAACACCAACAACCATGCCTCGTCATCCTCCCTCCTCCCCTCTTCGAGTGGCCCTGGCAACTCAGATAGTTCGCCGGGCTCCGATGGCTCCGGGAACAACACCTACATCATGCCCAACTCGCCGATCAAGAACCGGACTGGCATCGACGGCTACCGACCCAAGGTCACCAAAACCCTGGGACAGCGACCGGCATGTCTGGTCAACGCCTCTGTGACGTACTGCGGCAACAACACAATCTACGCCTTTGGGGGGTTCGATCAGTACACCGACGAGGTCTACAACCATGTGCTGAAGCTCGACCTCATCAGCCACCAATGGAGCCTGATTGACAACTACGGCGATATCCCCGGCGTGCGCATGGGTAAGAGACTCTCTTGATGGCAACGTACGATCTGACCTATCTGACTGTTGTTCCAGGCCACACGGCAACCATGTATGCCGGCGACAAGCTATTAGTCTTTGGCGGCGAGAACGAGCACCGAACCTACCTGTCCGACCTTATCGTCTTCGACCTCAAGACGGCCCACTGGACGATGCCGCAGACGACCGGCCCGAAGCCCAAAGGCCGTGCCCGACATGCGGCTGTTTTACACGAGGACAGACTGTTCATCGTCGGAGGCATAACGGGCAACGATAACTACGTGTTAGACGACATTTGCTACCTCGACCTCAAGACATTTACCTGGTCCAGGTCTTGGCGCTTTGTCGGGCGCTTCGATCATTCCGTCTACATCTGGGGCGACAGAGTCTGGGTGTTTGGCGGCATGGGTGAGGACATGGACAAGACCGGTGACCTGTGGTGGCTGGACCTCAAGGGAAGTCCGGCGTTCGACTCGGCGCCCAATGTCGGCATCTTCGACCGAACCTCAGGGACGAACCGAATGGTCGGCTCCCCTCGACCACCTTACAACTTGACGCAGTCGCCAGCGGTCGGCGCTTCGGGCTATGCCGCCAATTCCCGAACGCAACAAGTCAACCCCCCCTCTTTCCAGATGAAGACGTACGCCCCGCCGGCCCCGGGCACGATCTCGTCGCTGAAGTTCGTGGGCGGCCCGAGCATCCCCCCACAAGGCTCCGGGATCCACTTCCACGTCTACTCCTCTGGCACTCTCCTCGACTTTGTCACTCCAGCGGCCACGATAACATCTAAGGAATGTTCACTGTCCGCTCTGGACCTTCAGACGCTCCGCTGGCAGAAGCTTGCCGAAGGGAGGGAGATCTTCAAGTCCGGCTACCGTTGGCACTACTGCACCATGAACGAGGATGGAACCAAGGCCTGGCTGCTTGGCTGTCCGACCGACCCCCCTGCTAATGACCTGGGCCCCAATGGTTTCGAGGAGTATCTAAGCGACATCATGGAAATTGATCTTCGCAAATACGGGTTCCTCGGCAACCACCTTACATCGGAGCCGGCGACGCAATCTCGGCCGACAAGAGCGATCGACCAGCCATCGCGGGGATTGGGCGCAGACCTCGCATCACTGTTCGATCAGCCCCCCGAATCAGGAAGCGGCACCGACTTTGTCATCACGGCCCTTGCTGGAGACTGGCCCTGGGAGGAAGAGGGCATGACACGGAGCGGCGATGTCACCCCTGACCAGAATTGGCTCGCCCCGGGCACCCACACGTCGCAGCCCATTCACGTGCACAAGTTGATCCTTCAGGCAAGATGGCCGCATTTTGCTCGGCTGTATAACTCCCAGATGGCCGAGTTCCATACCAAGAAGATGCACATCCCTGAGCCATACTCGGTGGTCAAGGCTTTCCTCTATTACCTGTACACTGATAGCATTCATGGCACCTCTGTGCAAGGCAGCGGCGCAACGACGGAACTTGGTGACGTTGCTGGCCTTCTTGTCATGTCCAACATTTACGGCCTTCCGCACCTGAGGCTTCTGTGCGTAAACCGGCTGTCGAAGGAACTCGACGTCGATCACGCTTGCATCACGTGGCACTCGGCCGGTCTCGCTAATGAAGAATGGCTGAGGAAGCGGGCTGCCCAGTTCTGCCTCCTGCACTGGGGCCGAATCGTCCGGACCGAAGGATTCCTCCGTCTACCCCGGACCGCCCTTGTCGAACTGTCGCAGGAGATCGACATGGAGGGTCGTGTCGTTGGGGGCGAGGAGCTGGAATACGTTGGCAGTCTTAACGGATCGCGTTACGGTGACAGCGTCGGAAGGAAGCAGAGTTTCAGCAGTCAGACAACCCAGATGTTGGAGGATGACCCCGATGACGAGGAGATGAGCTGAACTAGAGGTCCGGGCTCAAGACACTGGCGCGTTTGTATGACATGACTTGTATGCAGGATACCTGGTAACGACTTCACGCTTGGTTCATGGATGACCTGCGACTCTGCTTGGAAAGATTGGATGACGGCGCTAGGGCTTAGGGGGGAGACGGCGGGTGTTGATTGCGACGACGACACATGGATCGTGGAGCGGGCGGTTCCCGACGAGGTTCTGGTATGGGAGATTCGATCGTGTCGACATGGGAGTATCTGCTCCGGACAGATCCCGCCGTCTACCCCCTCAGCCCCGTCTTATCCGATGATGGCGTTGATCAGTCACTTTTGTCTCGTCTCGTTAGATACGGTGGTGCATCGCAAGGCGTTTGGTTCACGTCTCATCAAGCATATCGTTCCCTATCTCAGTTACTTCACATGTACATCCTAGCGGTCGATGTTATCTTGAAGTGTGCTTCTTCTTCGCTGTTCATCATCGGCCAGTATGCCTATTCCAGAAGGTCATCACTTTTGAACCCCCCTCTTCCCCGCCATTCCTGCCATTTTCCCAACTCTGTCGTCCCAGCCGCCCCGACGATCATGGCATCATACCCATGGAGCCACGCGTCGATCTCCTGTAAGGCCGGCCACAGCCCGGTCCCCCGGCGTCCCTTACCCGGGCACCCGTCGCGAGTCGAGGGCGCCAGACTACTCCAACGCACGACTCAGTCGGAGACGCGGACGGAACCCTTCCAAGTCCTTAATTCCGCTGACCAGAAGGCGAGTGGGTGTGGTCGTCGTCTGGCGTCTGACCAACTCTATCGAAACTCTAGCACCCGCGAGAGGGAACCCAAGACCGCCTTCACGACCACTCACAGGGAGAGGCAGGCGTGCGTTTCTCCAATTCGTTACATCGCAGTAGATTGCCGACCATCCAGCCAAGCCCTTCCGGCCTACCCCGGCCCCCTGTTGACCACTATCCGACGACTCCTACCACACACCTGGCACACAGATTGCGCACGAGTCACGGAAACATGACGGCACCGTCGACGACCGCGGACGACAGATTCATCCCCCTTGCAAGCAACCCCCCGTGTCGATGCCACTTTACTCCGAACGCGAAGAGGACCCCCGCTTCCCCCTGCAGGAGATGCAGTAGTAGATCAGATGGAAGTCATTCTTCCAAGTGCCTCCGACGACGATCGCACCAGGGACCGTTGGACCATGGCTGGCGAGTCGTGTAAGTCGCTCAATCGGATCACGATACGGAGGGATTCAGAGGAAACATGAACACAAGTATCGGAAATGTCATCTATTTCGACTCATGCCAACGCACACTTTCTTTGCTTTTCCGAACCTCGCATCCCAGCGTCCAACGCCTGCAGTCTAACAACCGTTTCTGCTGCAACTAAAACCAAACCAAACAAATAATCCGGCGGGTGAACCAATCCTATAACTCGAGCCGTAGGGAAATGGAGAGGTGCCGTTGCCGCCGCCCCTGGTGCCGAAATCGGCCCATTTCACGTGTACAACCGTTGCCACAAACGACCCTAGCAGCCTCCCCCGCTACTCCTCGTTATCGGACTCGTCACACCCTCCTCACATGTCTAAACCCATTGCCTGGCTTTTTGTGCAACGACAACGCTGGCCATCCCCTCGCACAGCGCCGAATAAAACAGCTGAACGAAAACAAAGTTGGGAAACTAAAAGAAAAAAATGAGGGGAAACGCTCGACAGTCCGGACGACTGCTCAGTGGCTTCCTCTCCCGGAGATTCCACGGTCAAACGTTTTCGCTCGCCCGTGTTCTGATGTAAACGCGCTGCTGCGTAGATCGCAGTGAAATCTGGCGAAGGTGTTTCGAGGGGCTCGTCGGTGTATGTCCCAAATCATCGAGTGGCGCCGGCCGATCTATTGGGTATAAGGCGGGCAAAGGAAGACGAAACAGCTGTGCGTGAACCGCGGTGATTCAGTCAGGTAGGAAAACGAGAAATTCATGAACGCCGCCCAATGCAGAAGTTGACCTTCCACTCCGAGGTGATGAAAACCCGAATCGATCGGAGCGTTTCGACGTACTCCACGGGATGGGCAACGTCGATCGCCGGCGACGACTGGGTCGTATGATCAAAGCCGTCTGGCCGAAATCTGGAGGCACGCCGAGTCAAGCCTCCTTACATCATCTGCTGGTCCTCGCCTATGCCGGGGAGGTTGCCGAGCTGGTTTTCCATCAAGCCGGGCAGGCCACCCGGCATGTTGAGTCCGGCGGCGAGGAGCTTGAAGTCAGGGTTGCATGGTGCGGAATGTCCTTTGTGCTAGAACGGTGTTAGTGGTGATACTAGAAAGGCAGGCTTTATGTGATGGACATACGTATTTGAGGCCGTTGAGGTTCTTGTACCTCTTCCCACAAACGTCGCATGAAAACGGCTTTTCCTTCTCCATGCCGAGAGTGCCAGGATATGGCGCATCCGTCTCGGGATTAACGATTGAGAATGTGCCGTCCTCATTGGCATGAAGCTGCTGCGTTTGATGACCGTGTTGCTTGTGGTATCTAGCACGAGTCATGGTCAGGCACGGCGTAGACGCTAGGGGAGGGTCAGTGCAAACTCACTTCAGCCCATTCTGGTTCTTGTAGGCCTTCTCACACCCTATGACGGGGCACTTGAATGGCTTCTGCTCCTCGTTGTGCAGCATGGCGCTAAACTTTTGAATCAGAGCCGAGTTCGCGGCGCTGTTAGGCTGGCTGGGGTCGAAGCCAAGCGTGACAAGCTGTGCCTGCAGAGCCCTCTGTTGCGTAGTTAGAGCACCACCAGGACTGAAGAGATGCTTGCCAGGGTCATTGATGCAGAACTCGGCGCTGGCGTTGTTATTGTTGGCGTTGCCGAAGCCCATGTCGCCACCGAAGTTGGTGCCGTTGAGGTCCATGTTGCCACCCATGGGCATACCGGGAAGTTCCTCGTCAACCATGCTGTCCATTTGGTTGTTCTGGAAGCCAGTATTCGCACGCTGCTGCTGTGGGCTCTGATGCGTGGTCAGGGTGGGTGTGTTCACCGATGACACAGTGGGATTGTGCTGGAAGCCAAAGCTAGCAGCGGCGGGGGTGGTAGGTTGCGAAGTGCGGAGGCCCTGAGTAATGCCAGAAGAGTTAACGTGGAGCTGGGGCCGTTGCTGCTGGCCGAAGAGCTGCCGTGTCTGGTGCATTGTTCTCTGGCTGTCATCGTCCATCTCCATGTGTCCTACGGCGTCATCCATCTCCATATCCTCGACTGCGTCCAGTTCGTCCATGTGATTCGACATGGACGAGTGCTGCTGCCCCGGCTGCTGTCCCATCTGCACTCCCATGCTAGCCATGCCAGCGGATGAGATGCTAGGGCTCGGCCTAGACTGCTGAAGCTTGGAGACATTCTGCTGGCCTAGCGCAGAGACGGAACCGATGGATGGCCGCGCGGACGACGCCCTGGAGCCTGCTGGCGGCGAAAGCGGAGCGAACTGGGTGGCGAAGGGTCCGTTTCTCGTGGTGTTGGGGCTCGGCTGTGTGTGGGCTTCCTCGTAGTGCTGCAGGAGTTCGTGCAGGTTAGACAGGTTGAGTCCGCAGCAGGTGAAGTCTTTCATGAAGTTGGCCTCGAACTTGGGAAGGTAGGACGAGGAATGGAGAGATGGCGACTGTTGGTGTGTGAAGGGCGAGGTACCGGCCATGAGCATGCTGGGAGGGGGGAGAGGTGTCAGTAAAAGCGGTTACGATACGGTGGCGCAAAGAGCGCATCGGCAGGGCAGGCAGAAGAAGGCGGGGGTGTCGAGGGACATACTCATCGCGAATGAAGCTGCCGAGGGACATGCCACCCCAGCTCGCGCCGGCCATGAGGCTGCCGGCAAGACTCTCGCGCCTTTGACGGTTGGCGTTGTCGCGGCTGGCGTTGTTCATAGAAATGGGCTTGGGTCCGGCGCTCACAAAGGAGTCCTGGCGGCTGCGCCCCATGGCGGAATCCATCGAGGGCCCAGTGGTCATGTCAATACTCTGGGTGAAGGAGATAGGAGCGAACTCGAGCTGGTCTTCGGGAATGCCAAATGGATTCCTGTCGAAGCTCGACTTGGGTGGGAGAGCGGCGGGGGAGTTGTTGGAGGAGGACCTGGTCGGGGTGGCGATGGTAATTGGCTTGGAGGAGGCGAGAGCGGCAGCGTCGCGATCGTAGAAATCGGTGGGCGTGGCGGGCTGGGGGGAGTTCGGGGTGAGTGAGGCCGAGTGGGAGTATTCTGGAGAGGGAGAGGTAAAAATGTTGTCCGACAAGGGCGATGAGGAGTCGGCGGTGCCAGGGGAGCGGGAACACCTAGATGCGGAGGAGCGTGGTGCCTTGGTTGCGTGTGACGAGGGTGCGTGTGCGTGGGCGTGGGCGTGAAAGTGATGAGAGTGGGCGGAGGCAGAGGCGGAGGCGGCGGCAGCGGCGGACCGGCTGGACGGGTCTCTGTCTTTAGGGTCCTCGGTACTCGATGGGGAGGAAGGCGATGGGGCGAACCAGCGAAGGGCGCTCTTCATGTCAGCTGTGGGCTGCAGTGCGCAGGCGCAGGTGCAGGGCCAGGGCGATTGATGAGTTGGGACAAGCGGGATATCCTAGCGTCAGAAGGGGGTCGGCCGTCTTGGGCAGTACTTTGCGCAAGTAGGTAATAAGGTAATAACAGGGGAAAGGCGGTGGAGATGGGTGGGAGAAGGCGGGCCAGGGTGCGGCAGCTGCAGATGCGTTGCAGGAGACTTTGAGACGGCGGGGAGGGGGGGGGTTTTCTCGACGTTTGCGGGTCGTGTTGAGTCGAGTCGGCTGAGCTCGTAGCCAGACTACCTGGACCAGGTGGTGTTAAGTATGAGGCCCGATGCCAAAGTAGGCAGACGCCGGACTTGGACGGGTTGACGAGGAGGCCTGTCGGGGTGTGTTCGCAGTTTCGCAGTTCGCACAGAGGAGCGCCGGCGGGTTGACTAGTGGCTGGTGCTACTGAAGTGGCCGAGACCGAGGCAGTTTGGCAGTTTGTCAGACGCCGGGAGACGGGAGGTGGGCGCGGCCAAGTGGGCGAAGGCAAACAGGAGACGCCTAACGCCGCGAGTGAAAGCTGTTGTCGCCGAAGTGGTAGGATGAACGATGCCGTGAGGCCTGGTGATGGGTGAGACGCTCGCTTTTCAAGCGAATCGAGTCCAGGCCAGAAATATTGTCCCGGTTAGAAATGTTGGGCGTCGGGGGCGTCTCGAGGTAACGCTGATGATAACCTGAAAGGTACCTGGGGGCGAGGTGGTAACGATGGATGGGATGGCTGCCTGAGTGCCTGTCAAGGTAGACGCAGCACGGGGTGATGAGAAGACGTGCAGATGTTGTTTCGATCAAGGCTGAAGGGGGCACGGGGACAGTGAAGTAGTAATTTAATATTCTAGACGGGACTCGGAGGCAAGAGGGGGAGGAAGAGGAAGAGGAATCGAGTCAAGCCAGGTCGAGTCGAGGTGCGAGGCCCGGCAGAGGTATACTCCAAGATGCCCGTGTGCAAGAGAAAGTCCAAGTCCAAGCAGGTGTGATGGGATTGGGGGGGGG
Source organism: Verticillium klebahnii (assembly GCA_002851715.1). Taxonomy (NCBI): domain Eukaryota; kingdom Fungi; phylum Ascomycota; class Sordariomycetes; order Glomerellales; family Plectosphaerellaceae; genus Verticillium; species Verticillium klebahnii. The sequence goes on along the minus strand of NMXL01000007.1, from coordinate 1,472,546 downwards.
GGGGATGGACACTGGAAGTGACAGTGACCGGGAGGTGACCGTCTTGGCTGATGTTTTGGAGGAAGGGGGCCGTCGTGGTAATACTTGCCCGATGAGTGGTCATGTCGCGTGTGTCCGAGGTACCTTTTGGAGTCAAGCCAGAAGACGGTAGCCAACCCCCACACCCTTCCTCTGGCCAGCCACTTGTACCTGCCGGGTTCCATGCTTGCACGGTCTTGGGTCATGAACCGTGAACCATGAACCGTCTCCGTCACCTTCCTGCCCCATTCCCCCTTCCCCCAGCGCCCTCACCAGGAGCACCACCACTTCCACGAGGCGGCGGCAGGAGCGACGGAACCTTGCGTTCGCCTGGAGCAAGGAGGTCGGGGTATGCCTTCCTTGCGCACCCCGCGGCCCACCCTCGAGCTTGATGATCTGCTCACTTGGTAGCAGGTGCTTCCCTGTCTTTCACGATGGACAGGTCTCAGGGAACCCCTTCTTTTTTTCTTCTTCCTTCCTTCCTTCCGTTGCGTTGCTGTCATGTGCTGTATTTGTATTGTGTTGTTGCTTTCCTCTCCCACCAGAGGCAACGCAGCTACGCCGCCTTCCTTCCTCTGCCTGTCTCGCCCCAGCCAGGGGTAAGAACGCACCTGCCTCGCCTGCTGCTTTCATCTGTGCTTTGCTTCATGAGGGAGGTGATCACCTCAGACATCGGTTCTCGCCACGAGACTTTGCTTCTTCCTCTCCTCCGCCCAGCCTCCTCGCCGTCTTGCGCACTGCCAGCATGACCAACCTGACCGACGCCTCCGTGGCCTGGAGGCTCAGGAGGGTTCGGGCAGGCAGCATTGTGTTGTTCCTAGTGACTCCTCGACGGAACTCAATCCACCAACCGCGCTGCGCAAACGAAGCAGATGCTCGACTCTGTGGCAACTCCCGGAACTCTCTCTCTTCATGACGACCTCGATAGCACCTCCATGACCACCCCTAACGAAGCTAAAGGCCCGACCGATCCCCTCACTCACGAGCCGGCCTGTTGATCAACACCTGTTACCTGACGGGGTCTCTCGCCCGCGCAACATCATCCTGGGTCGCCATCATCTCCGTCTCCGGCGTTGGGGCTGGGCTGGGCTGGGCTGGGCCCCGGTCGATATGGAGCCGGCTACCGACAGACCTGATCCATGGCCACTTTGTTGCATTCGCATCCAGCGACACGCATATGCCAACCCGGCAGGATGAATTGCTGCCCCTTGACCGCCTGGGCACGACACGTCCTCATCCACGACACCCGCAACGAAGCAAACACTATCCAGCACAGCTCAACCCCCTTGGCCCTTAACCCCTCATCAAATGCCCGTTTACACGCAAAGCAATCTGTTACGTTGCGGCCAGGACCAGATCCCGAGTACCGCACTATTCTCCCCTTTCATCGTGTGTCGCGGGGAGAATTGCCTCTTTATATTCGGCACAGCTTGGTATTCAACCTCCAAACACTCAGATCTGTCTACTCAATTTTGGCCTCAATCTGCACCCATCTTTAGGGGGGGTACTTCTTTGCGCTTGTACCTGGTCTGCTCGCTGCAGCTCAAGTATCACAAGTTGACGAAGTGGAATCCCACCTCGGATCTTCTTAGTCCACTCGCCAGCACACCCACTGACCAGGATTCTGTGGGCCCGAAGCCACTCAACATGCATCCGCCAGATCTCCAGCGTCGTGTGTTCGACCGCTCGATGTTCCAGATCGACTGGAGGCGAGACGGACATGCATCCCCAAGAAGCTTGCCTTCCGCCTCGAAGGACCACCGTGCCGCGGCGGTGCGCTGCTCTGCCGCCCGTCCAACGTCAGTGACTGGACTCGACTCCCTCCGCCCTATGGCACTTGACACTTGACTCTCGAACATCCACCACACTGCAAAGCATCTCCGAGCTCCACGAACGCGCATGGACTAACACCTAATGTTGTTGAACAGGGACAGAGGGGCAGCCAGGTCTCGTCCGTCCACTGGTGCGAGCCGCTGCGCGAGGCTGCCGCCGTACCGCCCTTGACTCATGCGGCACCATTAGCGGCTTGACTGCCACACCACCCGCCATCGCAGCAATGTTTTGCGGCACCACAACCTGCGGCGTCGCTTCGCCGTCAGCATCACGGAGCCTGTCATATGTGTTATGAGAAGATGGTGACGTTTAGGGCTGTTGCCTGGAAGCTTTTGTGAGTCATGATATGCCCTGTTGCTTCGACGTGGTCACGAACCCTCCCACGTCGACATCACTGTGCACGCAACCTGCTAAGTTTCCCGAACGAGACGGCCATGGACAGCGGCCGGCATGTGTATGGCGGAAACCCCAGTGGCAGAAAGAAACAAACGTTCCCAACGCAGTGGCAGAAGCCAGTCACTCGGGGGGTGCAGGGGTCAAGGTGGAAACGTCCAAATGCGCACACGACGGTTCTCCACATTAACGCCCTAATGGTGGCGAATCGCAGTGCTCGGGTTTCCGTGAGACTTTTCGGCGTCGACCACGGCCGGCATATCCTTGCTCGCGACCTAGAGCGACCAGCTCTCGCATGCCAACCCCCGTGCTAGCGCCTGCCTCTCTGGCTCTCCCGTGCCGGATGAATTCAGACCGCATCATACCGCAGCTTAGGGATTGCTTCTTCTCGCTGGGACTGGCAGGCTGAATTTGACAATTGAGTATGCGAGGGACAACTGCATACCCCGTTGCGAAAGGCGGTGAAGCTGCTAGCCGGGCTGGGCTGCGCTTCACCTGCCGCCCTCATGCAGCACAACACCCGCATTGCACGCAGTTGGCAGCGGAACGAATCCAGGGTCCCGAAGCTGCATACGTCGAAAATGAACAAGCTTGTCCTCCATTCTACCGCCCAAACCGCACCACACCACAAGAAAGCTCAACCGCCGGAGGAGCTCCATCCCACTCCGGCACCCACCGCAATGAGCTGATGAGCCATGCACCTTAGCCAGCCAAGCTAGGCTATTTCCAACATTGATAGCATGCGTAGGGCATTCCTGCCTCAGGCCCCCGAGCCCAAGGACTATTTCTTGGCAAGCTCGTTGAGATATGGGTCGTGGCTTGATGAAGTGTGGTAACCACCAAAAAAGTTGCGGATCCAGGTCGCCAGGCTGTTGACTCGCCTGCAGCACTCGCAGAGAACATGACATAGTGCATGCATGGCAATATCGGTCGCCGAATCCTTGTTGTGGGTGCGATGGGAGCCGCTTGTTGAACGATCTCTAGAGAAATGTGCGATCTCTACTACGCCCTGTTGCACCCGCCGACTCGCCGCGGACTGTCTAATTGATGTCAGTGGCCACCGGCGCCAGTGCAACGTCAGTTATTGTGCGAGGGCACGGACACGTCAATCACTCTTCGAGATCGATTAAACTACAGGCAATCACAGGCCAATGACACAGGAAGGTCAGTCGTTTGCGCTCCGATCAGCAGCGGACGCATCGTGATACATCATGGCGGAGACAACATTCAGGCTCCCTCCTTGAGATCGATTTGGCGATGACATCCTGATCTTCACGAACTTGACCCCCATTGACATCACTCAGCCCACTCTTGTGATGGACACGGACCTCACAAGTAGGAGATCTTTGCTCGCCTTTCTCCCCCTCCCCCCCCAAAGATTCTGGGCCAGACAACGGCTGGACGGCTTCTTGAGTGCTGCTTCCCACCTCTGCAAGTTGTCGGGTCCCTTGGGCAGTCGATGGATCAACGATCGAGCGCAACACGACAGGCGTGACGTCCTGGAAATTACCCGCCAGGCCCTGGGACCTTGGCCGAAAGAGGGTCTTCTGCAGTGGGCTTGTCAACGGCGACCGAAGATTGGTCCGCCTGGCCATGTCGGCCTAGTCTCCCAAACCCCGGGCACAACATCCGTGGCCCGCAGTTGACACAGCGTATTCGAGCGACTTTTCGGGGGCGGAGCCGAGATCAGAAGTGTGCCAAACCACAGCACATGACAGTCCCCGTCTCACGAGCTTGCGCCGACCAGGCAAGCCAGCGGGCCACCACCGTTCGTCTGCCAAGAACAGTACGTAAAGCATTAAGCACGTTCCCTGATTCACGTGAGGTGGCACCGGCTATGACGCCGACACCGAGCCCGACCTGACTCGGCTGTAGATGATTGATGAAAGCGGCGCCGGGAACACCCCAGTGTGGAATATGTCCGCCAGCGCGTGGCCTTGCCCCATCTTCTTCTGGGTCTCGAGCCTCTAGCTTCGGTACTCCAACGTCGCCTCGGCCAGCAGGCTCTGGTGTCAGCCTCCAATGAGCCGAGCACTGGGCGGCTCTGCCTGGCTGGCAATGCCCCGGCGCATCTGGGCAGAAATGAGGTGGCCACACACCGGAGAGGGCCGGGTAAGCGGTAAGGACCAAACGAGTACGGCAGGGCGCACTGAGCAGTCTAGATGTGCAATTTGCGGTTGAGACCCGAGCGGATCTAGAAGGCCTCTAGACGCACGGAGAAGGGGCACAGGGAAATTCCGTTGACAGGCAAGACGCCTCAGGCGAGCGGAGCAGATACATCCAGTCCGTTTCGACTTTTCGGATGGAGACTCGAAGTGGCAAGTGCCGTCGGCAGCTGAGCTGAGCCTCGTCTCGCCTCGACTCGGCGGAGCATTCGACCTTTTGGTGGCTATGGCAAGCGCTTGTTGGCGTGCCAGATGCTTGACCCGGTCCTCGGCAATCTGTGCACGCGTTGACGAGGCACCGTGGCAATGGTTCGGGGGCTGGGCCTTTTGCGGCAACAAGGCGGGCTGGCTGACGGGCTTGCCACGCTGGGTACCTGATGGGGTTTGGCTTCCGGGCGGCTCGCGATGTCACAGGACCCCTGGAACTTAGCACGGCGGTGACAAGTGTCAGCGAGTGGCGGCCGAGCTTAGAGGGCGTCGTCCTTTTTTTTTTTTTGACCGCCTGGCTGGTCGGTGCGCAGCGCACAGGGATCGTGGAAGTGTTCCAGAAGAGGAAGGATGATCGCCGGGAGGAACGAGAGGCAATTTGAGTGGTCTGGTCAGAAACCTTTGTTGCTTGGTCTCGCAACTTGCGGATTCCATGTGAACAACAATGCCCCTCATCCTTTGTTGCCTGGACCCCTCGGACCGAGCCCCTCTCCTCTTTCTTTGAGTAGGGGTCCCTGAGAGCTCAGTTGTTGGCCCGTGAAACAGGACTAGACGGGGCGGTCGAGGTCAAGGTCGAGGCTGTGGCGGCGGCGTGCATGAAGGACCCTGAATCTCGGAAATGCAGCCAAGCGGGACAGATCTTCATGAGGCTCACCGCCCGGAAGGAAAGATCGTCCTGAGGACAGCCGAGCAGTTGCCTCTTGGAGAAAAGATTGGCCACGCCGACAGACGGAACCAGCTCAATGTGTCGGGTTGATGACGCTCATCAAGGGATGCAGGGCGGGAGGACAGCGTGTCGTCTTGGACGGTCTGGCCGCGCAGGAACAATGCGGAGGTTGTGTCGGGGGTCGTCAGGACAAGCAAGAGCGGGGTCAGGGATTAGGGCATCGTGGATCGTGCAACGCGGAGAGGGGGTTTGCTTGCATGCGTTCGCAGGATGATGTGTCTGGCGTGTCGGTCTTGGCCCCTTCGTCAATGCTGGAGGGGTCGCGGCGCTTGAGGCGTGACGGTCTCTCATCTCATCCTCCCGGGCGGTTTGTGGGCTTGTGCTTTCGACGAGACGGTGAGCTTGGACTCGGAGAAGTGAGCGGCGGGACCCTGGATTTCACGCCTGACGCTAAAGCTGGGGTGGTCGGTTCGTCTCAGACTTCAGGCCACACGCGGCATGGGGAATGGAGAAGCGGTCTCGTGTTGGATGTTATTTTGGTTATTTGGATTCATTTCGGTAATATTCACAGCTGTTGCCGTCGCTGTCCGACCTGGTTCAGGGCTTCTTCGCCTACAAGGGCAAGGTAGAGGCAGTGAGCAGCCTGTCCCGACCAGATTAGGCCGAGCGTCGATTCGGCGAGGGAGGCTTCGGAGAATATAGGGGGAGGGAGGACTGAGTCAAGACACAGGCCGGCAGGCAGGCGGGGTGTGGGTGATGATGGGCCGTTTCTCTATAGAGGCATGTGTCGCATACTACCCCGTTAGAGCCATCTATATATTGGAGGGACGTACTCATCGACAGGATTCCAGCTAATCAGGATAGGTCTCTACCTCTGGGCGCTCCAGGAGGATAATGTATATTTAACGTGTAGGAGGTACGGCATATACTTAGTAATTAGGCCTTGGCCTTTAAAATACTAGCTAACGTGATTTCTATCGGGAATAATAGCTAGCTATAGATATAAAGGTTCTTGATTATCAGGGCTGCCAGTTTGGACCGATCAGGACCAGCGGTCTTACCGCTCTTCTCAGGTTGGGCTCAGTCTAAGCGTACTCGGAGGGCATACGTGCAGGCAAGCTGTGCACAACATATGCGACGAAAACAGCCCTGTCAAAACGGAGCTTCTAGTGCTACTCGCGGGGACTATCCGTGATCCGTCTCGAATTGCCGCCGCCCTGGTCTATTGTGCTGACCTTTGGGTGGTTGCCATGACCACGATGATCGCGATCCTAATTACGTGCCGTTGCAGCCCGCTCCAAATGAGGTGGCAGTCCGGGCAGCCGTGGAGGAACCGGTCCCTCATACTGCAGCAGATCTGCACTTGCTGCACACCCACCAAGGCGGCGACGTGACTGCCAGATCATGGTGAAGTAGGTCGTATCGTAAACAACCCTCGCAAGGACGTCGACTTCGTAAAAAATCCGCCGACTGACGGCCTTGATGAAACTCCACGAGAATTCATACGGCTCGGCGCTCATCATGTCCAAGCTGGTCTCAGCTTTCGGAACGCAGATATAACCGTAAGCCCTGGCATCTCCCTGCACACCCGTGGCTACGGCACAACCCTCCGCCAGCAAACGTCCCATGTACAGGTGGGCTTGATATGGCAGGCATCCTCAAGCTTAAGGGGAAGATAAATGACAAACCTCGGTCCAAATCATGCGCAGCATAGGCTTGGGTGATCTGTTTAATGTTGGCGACTCAGCTCGGAAACGGAAAGGTGTTGACGCGAACCTCGTTGTACATACCGGCCTCTGTGGTCATTGACATGAAGATGTCATCGGCCTTCCTTATGGTCTTCACCCTTTCGAGTACGACCTCCCCCAGGATGCGCGCTCCGAGCACCGGCCCAGGAAACGGATACATCATGATGATATCCTCATGGATGCCCAATTGGCGACCAAAACTCCTCACCTCGTCCTTGAACCTTACAGACAGGTGTTAGCAGCCGCGACAAGGGCTTTGACGATGGATCTACAGCTCTCGAGGGGGCTCAAGCAGCTTAATATGGGCCTCCTGTTGTTCACGTTAGCCCGCGTCTCCACGAGACCCGCGTCGTGCGACTTACGCCGTTCTGCATACTGGGAGACCTCCGGCGTTGTGGTGGGCTATAAGAGTGTCAATGATGGCTCTCAGAGCACACGGAGGAAGCGGCTAGACGTACACTTGCGTGGCCAAATGCGACTTCAAGCCGAGACTCTCTATGAGATCGGCAGTGCTCCAGAGACACCCTTGACTTGCGGGGATTCGTTCAGACGCATCAGACCTGGAGGGGGGAACTTAGAGAACCAGTCTTACACCTGCTGGCCCACTGTCTGAGAGACCTCGGGGTGGAGCTGGATCCCTGTCGCGAATACCCATCAGCTCGTTCATGACCAGTCTTGACACGACCGGGGGGACGAAACAAAGATGGACTTCGACTGATGGGCGATGCCAACGAACCCGGTATTCTTCGTGCTAGCGATGGTCACGAAGCCGTCAGGAAGACGAATGAGCTTGTCGAAGTGGCTCATGAGAACTAGCGAGGAATCAATATCAGACAGACACAGGGTCGTTTCATATTGGGGTAGACGAAGCATGTAGGGAGTCTTTAAAGCCGTCGAACAGCCGATCGGCGTTGTTGGCAACCATGTGATTGGCAAGGTCCTTCTCGCCGTTCTCTCGCGGAATATCGCGACCGACATTTCGCTCGTTGACACGCCAGGCGAGTTCCTGGCCGCCGTAGCAGATGCACATTGTCTTATCAGCGGACCTTGCTTCCGTGTTGGTGGCTCAACAGAGGATGGGCCCAATAGGTGTTGGAAGGCTGCGCTTGCATAGTGCCTGGGACAGAGAAAACACAAATCGCCGCTGAGAATGATGCCGGCAGGCTTCCAGGTAAGATCCGCACGCTTGGTGGTGCAGCTACGCATTTCCGCATACACTTTGAGCGACCTCAAGACGGCGGAGGATGAGATGACTGGTCTGAGATGCAAAATCGAGCACCAAGATGGTCTAGGTGTTGACCGTGACCGCCGGTGACATCTGATGGAAAGGCGGACAGTGAGAGCTTCAGTGTACATGCGTCAAAGGCGCTATGCGGCGCAGCCGCTTCAGTGATGTCGCCCTTGGCAGGGGCAGTCGGAGATGCACAGATCGTGGCAGGGCTGAAGATGGGCGGTGGTGTCACAGGGAGCGCCTCTGGCCTGGCTGGGTTCGGGCCAGATGGGGCCAAGGCACGTGCGCAATTTTAGGTCGGGATCTGAACGACGGGCTTCGCTGTTCGGGATACTGCAAGCAAACGGCGAAATGCGGGATGCAAGCAGCGGAATCATATGACCTTGGCGCCTTGCTCTGGGCGGTCTCAGGGCGCTTTCGGGGGGTGCCGGGGGGTGCCGGGGCCTGCTGGGGGAGTCTGACTGCTGATTCAGCAGGTCCGTCGATGTGAGCCAATCAGACGACGGTTCGGATGTTTCTCGGGCTTCGCGGCCACTCGCCGTGGTGCGTTACGTCAGTTCGCCAGTCGCCCGTCGCCCTGATGATGATCGATGACACCACTTCCCGCTGTCGCCGGCCGGGACTGAGCTGTTGCTGCGCTGGAGCTTCAATCGCCGTAGGTGTTTTCGTCGTCTGCCCTGCTCGTATTTTTCCTGTGAGCACATTTCCGAGCTCTCTTTGCAGCTTCAATATAAGGTCTCGGATCGTTCGATTGCGCCTAGTGTCTACTGCATCGCACTCCCGCAATCCCCCAGCCATTGAACCATTCCTCACATCAGACCACTCTGAAGCCTGTCTTCGACAGCTTTTTTTCCACACACGACCACCTACCTGGCTCTGCCCTCTACAATATAGACTACCACCACCACCACCAACACCACAACCACCACAACCAGCATCACCAGCCACCACCATGAAGGTTCTCAGCCAGGAAGAAGAAAAGGCGCACTACAATGTCGTCCTCAAGGGCGGCGCCATCGGCGGCACCCTGGGCCTCGCGGGCGGCCTCGCGGGCGTCATGTTCGCCTCGCGCCGCTACCCGTCCTTCCGCTCCCTGACGCTCCCCTTCCGCACCTTCCTCGTCACGTCGACGGCGACCTTCGGCGCCATCGTCAACGCCGACCGCGAGTCCATCAAGTTCGCCCACTCCAAGGACCCCATGTACGGCTACCAGGACGCCTCGCAGCGCGCCCGCGAGCTCGCCCACCAGAACGAGTCGGCCCAGGACCGCTTCATGCGCTGGGGCCGCCAGAACCGCTACGGCATCGTCTTCGGCTCCTGGATCGCCAGCATGGCCATCGCCCTCGCCATCGTCAACCGCCAGAAGTACCTCACCGGCGCCCAGCGCCTCGTCCAGGCCCGTGTCTACGCCCAGGCCCTGACCGTCGCCGTGCTCGTCGTCACCGCCGTCTTCGAGATGAACGACGCCAAGAAGGGCGAGGGCCGCTGGGAGACCGTCATGGTCCTCGACCCCGAGGACCCCGAGCACAAGCACCTCATCGAGAAGAGGGTCCACAAGGAGGAGTACGAGGGCCAGGACCTGTGGAAGGACATGGTCGCCGCCGAGGAGAAGAGGATCAAGGAGCGCGAGGGCAAGGCCCCCCAGAAGCAGTAGACTTTGCTTCCGGGTGCGGGCATGAGGGGGGGGGGGTCGTTTTTAAACAGTGGCTTCTCGTGGCGTTGAGGGAGGGGCAGCATCTTGTTTCTTTGTTCACGGCGTTGGGGCTCGGAAGAGCGTGTATGAAGTTGGTGATAGACGAAAAGCCGGTCGTGGCTGGCATGCCTAATTGACATGATGTACATCACATTGCACCGACTCCTTGCCTGCGATCTGATTTGATGAGTTCATTTTTTATGTTTTTGCTAATTCAAGAGTCCGCTGTCTCCCCAGGTACACCACGCCGGCCGCCGTCCATCCCCACCGCAAGCGCCCCGTAGCTAAGACGTCTCAGATTCGAGCGCCAGTCCTCACACCTCGATCGTGAAGTGGCTGATCTGCGAGTAGTACGCGTGCACCGCCAGCTCCAGGATCCACACGTCGCCGAACACCTCGCTGCCGTCGAACCCCCCGATGGTGAAGAGGCGGCTGTCGTAGAGCACGGTGCCGTGGTAGCCACGGCCGCTCGGCGGCAGGCCGTAGACGCGGCGGCGGTCCCACGACATGGTGACGAGGTTGAGCAGCAGCACGTCGTTGGCGTACTCGTTGCCGTCGTGGCCGCCGATGATGAAGAGATAGGAGCCCACGAGGGTTGCCGTGTGCGACAGCCGGCGGTAGGTCACGGGTATGTCGACGACGCGCCACGACTGGCCGTCGACGTCGTACACCCACACGTCGTTGAAGCACTCGCCGCCGTCGGACCCGCCGTAGACGATGAGCTTGCTGCCGACCATGTTGGCCGTGTGATAGCCGCGCGCCTTGGGCCGCGGCGCCGGCGCCGATGCGGGCTTGTCCTTCTCCGGGCTCGAGACGAGCCGCCACGACATCTTGTTGACGTCGCTGACGTCGAGGCGCCAGATGTCGTTGAGCGCGCGCACGCCGTCGCCGCCGCCAAAGATGTAGATGCCGTTCTTGTACAGGCAGGCCGTGTGGGCGCGGCGTTTCGAGGGGACGCGGTCGCCCAGAATGCGGGGGCGGGACCAGCGGAAGGTCGTCGTGTCGAGCACGTAGACGTCGTTGTAGTAGGCCGGCCCGTCGCCGCCGCCAAAGACGATGAGCTTCTTGCCAACGGCCGTGGCTGTCATGGCGCGCAGTGGCACGGGGATATCGCCGACGACGTGGGGGGCGGACCAGTAGAAGGCATCGGCGTCGAAGACGTAGAGCTCGTTGAAGCAGGCGCGCGAGTCGCAGCCGCCAAAGACGAAGATGTTGGAACCCACGAGGGTCGTCGTGTGGGCGCGCAGCGAGGTGTGCGGGGCGCCCGAGACGGGGGCCCGAGACCAGTACATGCCCGAGGCCGGGGCCGGGGGCACGTCCGGGGCCGTCTTGGGGTCCTGGAGAGGGGGGAAAGCCGTGAACTGGCCGCGCTGCGGGGGAGGGCGGGCTTGCGTGTGCGCGCTGCTGTTGTGTGCCGTGCTGGCGGTGCGGGATGTTGGGGTCGGCCCGGGCGTCGGCCTGCCGGCTATGGCCGACGTGGACCGCAGGGCCATGGGCCTGCGGGGGTCTCTGTCGCGACCATCGGCGCTTGTCGGGGCGGATTCGCTCTCGGGGGCTGGAGAGGCGGCATGTCTGTTGGGGGGTAGGGACGGCGGGGGCTTTGGCGTCAAGGAGGAGGTGCTGGTGGAGGATATGGGCGTCTTGGGCGCCTTGGAGCTGTGGAGAGAGGCCTGAGAAGCCGACTGGGAGCGTTGTCGGATGGAGAGCTCGGAGGGCTTCCGTCTGCGGTCCTGGCTCTTGGTGGAGAGGTGGCCGGGGGTGTGGCTTCGAGGGACGGGGGGTCGTTCGGGGACCTCGTCGTCCTCTTCGTCGTCTTCTTCGTCCTCCTCTTCTCTGTGCTTCCCTTTCCTGTGCGGGCGCGATTCGGTGGGCGAGGCGGTAGCGATCTTTTGGGATCGGACGACCTTGGATCGGGGACCTGGAGACTTGGGGGTCTTGTTGTCGAAAGACCTGCTGGCCGAATCAGCCATTGCTCTGTGGTGGTATGGTCATTGCCCTCGAGGGTGTCGGTTCGGGGCCTCTGCGAGGGGAGACTGGAGGGGAGGGAGCACGTGACGCCGTGTCGGGAGGCCGTGTGTGTGTAAGGTAAGGTAGAGAGAGAGACGTAGAGGGGAAGGGGAGGTTGAAGTTGAGGGCGAGACACGGATGGGCAGTAGTCGGGACCACCCCACTTTGAGGTCGAGCTGGCGCTGGAGTTGGGCTGCGCTCCCTCGCTCCTTCCCTCCTCTGCCTCTGCCTCGATGACATACAGTAGCTGTGTCTCGGCTGGGTCACGCCAAGCGCGGGCCCTTGCATTGGACCATTTCGGAATTTTGTGAAATGGTGTAACTCGATTGGTCAAAATTCGTGATTGGCTGGCTGCGGCTGGCCGTCTGCCGTCTCCTCTGCTCATCAACTCCTGAACATCAAGACTGCAACATAATTGACACAGCAAGCTTCTGGCAAATTTCAAGATTTGATGGATTGCATCATCTTCTGCTCTGTAGTTTCACCTTCATCAAGTAGTCTGACACTACGTCACTGGTGGCCGGTCTACACATCGCTGAACCCTCGATCAGCCAGACAGGTGCCCATGGGCATCAAGACAAGCACTTTACCTTTCGACACGTCCTCGCTTGAACTATGAGCTCCACCGCTCGTGGCAATAAACCTCATCTATTCAAGCCTATTGTGCCGCCTCATGTGCATACATGATTTGCTATTTATACGGCCGGCCACCCATCTGCGACACGCCTTGACGATGGTGGCGTGCTTCCCTCACCGGCCTTCTGGTCAACACCCACCTCGCAAGACACTACGCATGAAGTCCTGATGGAGATATCCCTAACAGAAACAAAAATGGCTGCCCCTGATGCGGGCCCCTTCCCAGACGCAGACCAGGTCTACCTGACGAGACCAGACCTTGAGCCCAGGGTCGACACCACCTGCCTGTGCGAGCCCGCGCAACCATGTCTGCCCAAGCTCCTCCAGGCCTACAGTGAGATCGATGAATCCGATATGCAACAGAGGAAGCAGATACTAAATAGCATATCCATGGCTTTGCGATATACCGCGCCTCCCCTCAGATCAATCCACGAAAGAACCATGGCCCTTGACAAGCGAATTCCCCTAGCTCGCAACTCCTTTCAACAGAGCAGCGTCTCGCTTCACCCACCAGGACACGAGGCATCGAAGCGCTCTCGCACAACAAATGAAGGTCATCGCAAAAGACGGGAGAGGGCCGTCAGAGGGAGGGGACAGAGTGATACTTCGGTCATGCAAGTCTCTTACGACCAGGACACTCTTAATTCGGCGCTCTTTACAAGCTATGATACCTCCGGTAACGAAAACCCAGGTCAGAACCAAGAACCTCTTGCCATGGGCCCCCTCCTTCACACCTCGGACGGCCTCTCTATGTACTCCTACAACGTCCACATTCGAAGTCGCCAGACCGCCTTGCAAATCGCTCTCGAAGCATCCACCGCCCTCAGACCGCCCGCCAAACAAGGTAGATACCCCGACCTGGTCCTCTGGACCGACGGCTCTTCCTCCATGCGCAGCAACCCCCCCGAGCCCGGCAGCGCCGCCGTCGTCTACCGCAGCCCCGAGGACCACTCCTGCGCGGTCTCCGAGTGGGAGCACCGCGCCTTCGGCATCTCGGGCCACAGCAACGAGAGCAACATCGCAGAGCTCGTCGCCATAGAGCAGGCGCTGCGCGTCGCGGCCAGGGAGTGGGACGCCCTGAACTACAGCTGCAGCATCGACTTCGCTGACGACGGGGAGGCCTCCGGCTGTCTGGCGCCTTGCAACAAGGTGCGGATCTTCTCAGACTGCCTGTTTGCGCTGTCGTACTTGGTGCACGGGAGCCGAGACGACATTGTCATGGCCGGGCAGCTGCGGGGGAGGATCGATGGGTTGGTGGACGAGCTGGGAGGCCGCGGCGTGGAGGTCGAGATGAACTGGGTGCCGGGCCATGCGGGCGCGGCCGGGAACGTGCAGGCGGACATGGTGGCGGCCCTGGCTAGGACGAAGGGGCCGGCGCGCGCGCCGCCTCCAGAGGGGGGTTTGACGGTGTGGGAGGTGGATGTTGAGATTGGGCATCCGGAGGAGGTTGCGCATCATGCTAGGGAGAGGCGTCGGTGGAGTGGTCATGCATTTTGAGGCGCGAGGTAAGTCTTTGGAAGCCGGTCACCGACGGATGTCTTCATGATATGGTCTCTGTTGACCCCCTCCACCGGAGCTTTGCGCTTCGTGATGCTACAGTATGCAATCAATCGTCGATGCCACCCCACTCGCTGTCGTCCCCGCCCGCCATCTTCTCTTGCTTCTTCCGCTGCTTGCTGCCCTCGATGGCCCCCTTGCGGTTGTTCTCCCGCCGCCTCTCCCATCCGCTCTGCGACGTGATCATCGCTCCCGCGCCGCCGCTGCGCCTCGACTCGACACCCCTCTCCTTCAGCTTCTTCCTGTCGTCCTTGCTGACGTCCGGCAGCGCGTCGAGGAGCCACTTCTGGATGCCCGCCGCGTCGCCCGTCTTGCCGGCCTGCTTCTCGCTCATGGCGATGACGTTCGCCACCGTCTTGACGAAGGGGATGTCGTCCTTGGTGTAGAAGGTGACGGCCACGCCGCCCTCGCGACCGGCTCGGCCCGTTCGGCCGGCCCTGTGGACGTAGGCGGCCGTGGACCCGGGGATGTCGTAGTTGATGATGCCGTTGACGCCGGCAAAGTCCACGCCGCGGGCGAGGATGTCGGTTGTGATGAGGACCCAGATCTCGCCGGCGCGGAAGCGGCGCATGATTCCGGCGCGGGCCGAGTCGTTCAGGCCGCTGTGCAGGGCGGCTATGCGCGCAGGCCCGCCCGCGGCGAGGGGAATGTCGTACTTCAGCTCCTCGTTGAGGGCGGAGGCGCGCTCGATGGTCTGAGTGAAGACGATGAAGGGAGGGCGGAGGGGCGGGCCGGACTCGTCGCCCGATGTGGGGTGGAGAAGCTGGCGGAGACCGAGCAGCTTGCCCTGCTCGGAGGCGGTGTAGATGAGCTTGTGGGTGATGTTGGGGACGGCCGTGTCCTTGAGACCCACGACGAGGCGGATCAGCGGGCTCGTGGCTGACCTTTCGGCCAGCATCTCCGTGACCAGGGTCTCGATGTTGGAGCCCATGGTGGCGGACCAGAAAGAGACCCTCAGGTCGGGGCTGGTGCAGGCTGACCAGACTCCGGTGGTGGCATCGCGGAATAGGGGGTCGAGCAGCACATCCGCCTCGTCGAGGATGAGGGACCGTACTGTGGGGAGGACCTTGTGGGTCTTGGAGGATCCCTTGGTGAGGTAGTGAAGGAGGAGGGCGGGTGTCGTGACGAGGATGTCCGCGTTGCTGATGGGCTTCGAGGTGTCTTCCGCACCGTCTTCGCTTTTTTCTTCGTCGGACTCCTCCTTGTCGCTCTCGTCAGAGCCTTCCTTTTCGCTCTCCTGGTCCTCCTCCTCCTCCTCTTCTTCTTCTACGACCTCGTCCTCTTCTGCGTCTTGGCGATCGACGGCGGGCCTGGCAACCTCCTCGGCCGGCAAGCGCAGGTCCTTTCTCATGCCCGCAATCTTGATGCCGGTGCCCAGGGCGAGCTTGCGCCCCTCGTTGACGATCTGGAAGACGAGTTCCCTCGTGGGAGCCACGACGATGGCTGCCAGTTCGTGCTCGGACTCATCCTCCTGCGCCGCGCGCCGCTGCATGATGCTGTCGATGGCGGGGATAAGGAAGCTGATCGTCTTGCCGCTGCCAGTCGGGGCGACCGCCAGGAAGTTGACACCGCTCGAGGCGTCCCCAATCTCCTTCTTCTCGGGGACCTTGCGGAACGCGAGCTTGGGGCGCAGAAGGATGGGCAGGCTACCGAGCTGGACCTCGGTGGGGACCTTGTAGGCCTCGTGCTGCAGGTTCTCTGCGAGCTTGGGGGGGATGTTGAAGACGGTCTGGAGCTCGCGGAACGACGTCAAGGGCTGGGTGTGCAGCTGGAGGGGTTCGTCCTTGACTTCGACGGCGACCTTCTTCTTCTTCTTGCTCTTGGTCACCTTGGCCTCCTTCTTGCGGCGGCTGGACAGGAGGGTGAGCTTGAGGCGGTGGGAGCGGAGGATCTGTCGGCACTCTTCGTCGCTGAGCAGGGTGGCGGCGGGCGAGGGCAGAGGCTGGACCTCGACGGCCTTGGTGGGCTGCTCGACGACGGCGACATCGCTGTCATCTTCGGCGGGGTCTTGCTGCTGGGCGAAGAAGTCGACCTCGGGCAGGTCGGCGTTGGTGTCGGCCTCGGTCTCGGGTTCGACGTCGTGCTTCGATCGCTTCCTCTTGCTGCCCCGCGCCGGGGCGGTCGAGGTCACGGCATCGTGGAAGAGCTGAGGGTTCGTGCGGTTGCCGGCGGAGGGGAGATTGGCGGCAGAGTTGGCGGCGGTCTTGGAGTTCTTGGGCGCCTGCTTGATGCCGCGCGAGAGGACTTTGAGGATATCCATGATTGCGTTGTCGGGGGACGTTTTCTTCAGCGATCGCCGACGAGTTCGAGATTTTTTTCTCCTCTGCCTCGAAGCACTCCATCCACTGTACAACCCCTGTAGCGAAGGCCCTGCAGAGTGGGGCCGAGCAGCTTGTCAGGCTTGCCAGGTTCAGCTTGTGTGGGGGTGGTACGTACCTGTTGACGGTACTCCTTCCCTTTGACCGTGCCTACCTTAATCATGACCGGACCTACTTATGACCGTACCTTACCTCCTACCTAGGTCCCTTACCTAGGACCTACGATAGGTACCTGAGTAGGTAGGCACGGTAGGCAGGCGACTGGGCACTTCACCTCCTTCCTCGCCTCAGGTCCCGGGGTACTTACCCAGAGCAGAGGCGTCCCGTCCCTCCCGTTCCACCCAAAGCTCACCAAAGGCTCCTCCCGCCATGTGCTCAAGTCAACCTTCGTGCCCACACGAGTCCAACAGAACCCCTAGATCCAGCCGCACCCGACGTTCGGTGCTTCTTCGCATCTCGTCTCATCTCAGCCATCGTCTCTAGCGATCTGGCGATCGATCGCTCTTCAAAAATCCATCTCGATCGTTCCCACCCTCAACGCTTGGTTGGGTTTCTCCTCTTCCTGAAGCCAGGTAGAGAAAGGCATACATTCCTCTGGGTGGCCTGCCCTCTCTCTTGACGCTCCTTGAGGCAAACATCGAGTGCCATGACCCCGGCCGCCTCCATCGTGATTGTCATTCGACACGTCAAATAACCTGCTCGCAGACGCCTCGCTCGCCGACGCCTCGCTCGCATACGCTGTCGTCCATCGCTTGTATCACCCTCCCAGCCGCCCCTCACCTGGCGAGCGTGGGAAAGTGCAATTCGAGTGGCACCATCAGAAATCACCCGCCGATGCATTGTTTGCTCGCTATATAAAGCGGGCATGGCACTGGATAAACTCTCCGACAACCCACCCACTAGGCACGACATTGTTCGTCACCGCCATCAGCCCCCGTGGCACAGGGACGGGATGCCGCAGCTGGCAAGTAGCCGCTTAGTGGTCTCGATGCCATGAGTCTCGTTTGGACTTCCAAGTTGGGCTGAGGCGGCCAGCCGGCCAGCCTGCCTGTCTGCCAGCCTGCCAGGACCAGAGGCAGCATCGCCGTGGACTGTTCTGATGGATATCCTCCGGCCTCCCTCTCCCCTTTGACCCCTCTCCTCCTCTCTTGTCTTTTAGTTCTACTCCTCTTCCTTTGTCGTCGAGTCCAGCTAGACAATCCCTTCGTCCCATGCTTCCAACTTGGTCCGCCAACCCTCCGGGGCACCTGCACCCCTCGAAACACTTGCACTCCTCGGTCAGTACATAACCGCCCTGGACCGTGTCTGATTCTCGCCAGTGTACGGCCAAAACGGCATCTGACCCTTTCCTTGAATGCGTACAGATGTCGGGCTCTTCCGTGGAGAGTCGGAGTGCTCGGATGCTTCCTCCACTCTCTGAGGATGCTTCTCTCGAATCCGAGCAGCAGCCTCCAGCCGATCAACCATCGGAGCAAATGAATCGGGAACGACCTCTGCCCCCGCCTGACAGGTTCCAAGTCCAGCTCTCCATGTGGCAGCGTCGGTCTAGCCGCGTCCAGACAGACCCAGCGCTGTCCCCGCTGGTCGTCATCGACGCCCGGGAGAGGTTCCTCCGTGACAAGGCCCTGGGAGGAGGCACGAACCTCAACGACAAGTGCATTGACGACCTGGAAGATGTCGACATGGGAATGCCTGTTCCCATGACCCGGCTTCAGTTCATGACCCTCAGAGAGTATATTATCCAGAAGGGCATCGGGTCCCTCAACCCACATGAACCCCCTCCGTATCCTACAATGCTCGTGGCGTCCGAGCCGTATCTCACGCGGCCCACGGAGGTCACCGTCGTCCACTGCCCGTACCCGTATCGCGCGGACGCCCGCGAACTGATGTTTCAGACACCGGAACACCAGTTGCCCGGAACCGACGATCTTCGGCGGGTAGCCCGTCTCATAGCCTTTGACCGCTCGAATGCGAACTTGTTCGCTTTCAGTCGGTTCGAAGACCCAGCGAGATCCTATATACATCCGACGAAACACGGTGAGATCCCAGAAGCGGCCCAGCTCGATCACCTCGACCTGGGCTTGCCCTACATCTATGCAGAGACGTCGCGGGAGCCTTTGGCTCTACCACCCATCGGACGCCTGCAAATGCTGGCCTTCACCACTGCTGAGTCCCCAATTACCTGTGCCGTCATCAGCCTCTGCGACAGGCACGTTGCCGAGGAGCACAAGAGGGTTGTCATCTTGGTGGAAGATGCGTGGGTGCAGCAGTGAGTCGTCTTTCGATGCACGGAAAGGCACGCGCTTCTCCCAGGCTGACACCGTATTCCGTTCCGCAGCAAGACCGCCGCCCAACTTGTTTATGTCGGGTTTGGAGTCGAGTCGGTTCGCGCAGACCACTACCTCACGCAGGTAGTCGATGCGGCTTATGGTTTCAGCCACGGCTGTTCGCCATCCTTTATATTCGTCACGACTGTCCAGGTCATCTGCGAAACGCCGCCACTTCCTCTCGAGTGCGACGTGGTCATCTTTGCCCAGCCGTGCTCGTCCGCCGTGGCCATGTTCCGAGCCATGAACCGGCTCACGGCTGCTGCGCCGGGCGAAGTCACATACTATGTGACGGCCAGCCCCGGAACCTATCACGACCTGCAGATGAGACAGCTTCTCGAAGGGGGGTTCAGGGTCCCATGCTCCGGTTGCCCAGCAGAACGTGTCGCACCCCAAGCCCCTCCGGCCCCGCCCGCGAGCCACCAGGTCTCCGAAGCGAATGGATCATCGGGGGCACCTGTAACTGGTGATCGGAACGAGGCCGATGCAGGCCACCCCCGCAAAAAGATACCAAGTCTTCGCCCACTTCGGCCATCACCACTCAGCCCTGAGCAGTGTGGACATGATCGGCCTGGCCGGCCCCAGCCGCAAGCACCCAAGCGCCGGCGTCCAGGCAGCGACGCAGGCCAACAAGCCGCGCCGACATACTCCGTTCGGTCGCAGCCCAACGACGTCGGTCAACCTACACCGAAGAAGCGTAAAGGCAGCCCCAAACGCTCCAATGTTGCCGGCCAAGGTGCCGAGCTGCAAGCACATGACGTCGACGGCAAGAGACGACACGGAAAGGGTGCAGACACCCAGGGTGTCATGGTTGTAGGACGCCAGACAGCCGCTCAACCGCTCGCCCACGAGGCCCAGGGACCGAGCGACTCTTCTCACCATGCAACCAAAGGGGACCCAAAGGGTGGCGAGACCGAGGCACCCTCCTCAACCCAGCCTCCTATTGCGCCAAAGGTGTCCTCTCTGGTGACTCCACCTCCGGCTGAATCAGAAGGGCCACCCTCGCAGCCTACCACGACAGGCGCTGGAAACGCTGAGGGCAACTCTGCAGCCTGGGTATGCCCGACATTTGCGAAGCGTATGGAATGTTTGTTGGCTTCGTACCCGATGCCTCAAGCACCGGCAGCGGAAACCAAGTCGTCCTCCGCAGAGGGAGAGAGAAAATCATGTTCGTAGACAAGATTGCAACCACATGTAAGCACAGGAATTGATTTTGGCTGCTGGTGTATTGAAATGCAAGTTTTGTCTGTCGTCACAAGGTGCCTTGCTATACCCCTGCATGTGATGAAAATGAGATAAGCGGACTTTGGGCCTCGAGATCCGACCGTAGATGATACTATGCTATGCTTCCTATTCTATGCTTGCCAGGGCTTCACATTGGCCACATAGACAAATCAGGCCTGTGTTCGGTCTTAGGTGCATGAGTGAGTCTGGTTGGGGAACTTACTAAGTCAAGGCACCTAGCCAATGGGGTAAAGTAGAGGGGCTCCCGCCGTTGTCAGGGCAACAAGGCACATCGACCCCACCGGCGTGGGCTGCACCTGGCGTGTGCAGTGCAGGCATTATTTACTTTACCCTAGGTGGTTTACCCTAGCAGCCCAGCCGCCGCCAAACATTCCCCATGCAACCTCCCATGTCCGCGGTGCAGCATCTCGTAACGTCCTAGGGCTCGCAACAACATCGCCAGAACGCTCGAACTTTGCTCGCCACTGCAGTCCGCTACAATTACACGCAACATGGCCTCCAAACGGGAGCCGCCGTCGCGCATCGCGTCGTCGTCGTCCCTGCGCTCCGCCACCGGGAGCAGCCTCACCAGAACTCGACAGGCCACACGAACATCGCTGCGGCCCCCTCTGTCTTCTGCGTCGCGCTTCAACCGGGAGGGCGCCATCTCCCCGGCAGAGTCCGTGTCCTCCATCGCGACCACGAGCACGAAACGCAAGGAGCGCGACTACGATGCCGAGACGGCCAGCGTGGCGCACCACGGCGAGGAAACCAACATCCAGGTCGTCGTGCGGTGTCGCGGCCGCAACGAGCGCGAGGTCAAGGAGAACAGCGCCGTCGTCGTCCAGGCCGACGCCACCAAGGGCAAGAACGTCGACCTGTCCATGGGGCCCAACGCCCTGACCAACAAGACCTACAGCTTCGACCGCTCCTTCTCCCCCGCCGCCGACCAGAGCATGATCTTCGACGACGTCGTCAAGCCCATCCTCGACGAGGTGCGTGTCTCTCCCCGTCTCTCCCTCTCTCTCCCTCTCTCGGCCCCCAACTGACAGCCTCCAGATGCTCGCCGGCTTCAACTGCACCATCTTCGCTTACGGCCAGACCGGCACCGGCAAGACCTACACCATGTCGGGCGACATGACCATGACCATGGGCCTCCTCTCGGACGCCGCCGGTATCATCCCTCGAGCCCTGCGCGCCCTCTTCGCCAAGCTCGAGGCCGACGAGACCGAGAGCGCCGTCAAGTGCTCCTTCATCGAGCTCTACAACGAGGAGCTACGCGATCTGATCGCCGTCGAGGAGGGCGCCAAGCTCAAGATCTTCGACGACACGTCACGGAGGGGCCACGCGACGACCATCGTCCAGGGCATGGAGGAGAAGCACATCCAGAGCGCCGCCGAGGGCATCAAGGTCCTCCAGGACGGGAGTTTGAAGCGACAGGTCGCGGCGACCAAGTGCAACGACCTCAGCAGCCGCAGTCACACCGTCTTTACCGTCACGGCCTACATCAAGAGGAGGAACGAGGACGGCGGCGAGGACTACGTCAGCGCCGGCAAGCTCAACCTCGTCGATCTGGCCGGCAGCGAGAACATCCAGCGGTCTGGCGCCGAGAACAAGCGCGCCGCCGAGGCCGGCCTCATCAACAAGAGTCTCCTGACCCTCGGCCGCGTCATCAACGCGCTCGTCGACCGGAGCCAGCACATCCCGTACAGAGAGTCCAAGTTGACGCGCCTGCTGCAGGACTCGCTCGGCGGCCGCACCAAGACGTGCATCATCGCCACTGTCTCTCCCGCCAAGAGCAACCTCGAGGAGACCATCTCCACGCTCGACTACGCCTTCCGCGCCAAGAACATCCGCAACAAGCCACAGGTCAACGCCCTGATGAACAAGAAGATGCTGCTCCGCGACTTCGCCACCGAGATTGAGCGGCTGAAGAGCGAGCTCATCACCACGCGTCAGCGGAACGGCGTCTACCTGTCCAACGAGTCGTACGAGGAGATGACGGCGCAGAGCGAGTCACGGCGCATCGTGCTCGAGGAGCAGGCCGCCAAGATGGAGACGCTCGAGACCAACCTCAAGAACAAAGTCCAGGAGCTGTTCTCCCTGACGTCCAACTTTATGGGCCTGAAGAAGGACCACGACGGCACCAAGGCCCAGCTCGACGACACCAAGGGCGTGCTCGACCAGACGGAGCTCGTGCTCGACGCCACGCGCAAGACGCTGGAGGACGAGACGCACCTCCGCAGGGCCCACCAGGAGACCGAGGGCAAGCTCACCGAGGTCGGCGGCAAGCTCATCTCGACCCTGCAGAAGACGGTCAGCGACGTCGATCGCCTCCGTGCCAAGAACAAGCGCAAGTCGGACCTCCAGTCCATCAACCGCGGCGCCTGGGGCATGGCCCAGGGCCACGTCATCGACATCACCGCCCTGGTCGAGCAGCGCATCGGGCTGCTGCAGAGCGAGCAGCAGGAGCACGTTTCGGGCATCTCGGAGCGCATGAAGGCGTTCGTGGTTGAGGAGCTGGAGAAGCTGACCTCGACCCAGAGCTTCCTGGAGGGGCACCTGCAGGAGTTTGTCGAGTCGAGGGAGGAGCTCCTGACAGAGCAGAAGGGATCCAAGGACGCGATGGACAATGTGCTGGAGGAGATCAAGGCTGTCCGCGATACGGTCAAGGACCAAGTCGGCGAGAGCCTGCAGTCCATCGCGGCGGCGGCGGAGCAGATCGCGGCGGACGTGCTCAGCGAGCTCGGTGTCTTCCACAATCAGGTATGTCTGGGAATCGAGCTGGGACTACGGTTGCGGCAGCTAACGTGTGGCAGCTGCACTCATCGTACAGGTCACTGGGTAAAGACTTCAAGACCATATTCGAGGACCTCGTGACGCACATTACCGCCCAGCGCGCGGAATCCCTCAAGCTGCGGCAGCAGCTCGAGAAGGCGACGAAGACGATCGCGGAGCAGAATGCCACGATGGCGAGCCGCATGCAGGAGGTGATGGAGGGCGAGCGCAAGCAGGCAGCAGAGGACCGACAGAACCTGCTAGCGCAGATCACGACCCTGGTGAACGCTCAGGCCGAGGTGCAGGAGTCGCGACTCGCCGACAAGACGGCCGAGCTGCAGAAGAGCATCCTGGAGTCCAACACTGCTCTCGAGAAGGACGTTGCTGTCTATGCAGAGGGCATGAACGTGTGGGACGTCAAGGAGGGCGAGCTTCTCGAGACGGTGGCCAAGTCGAAGGAGACCATGAAGACGAAGCTGAAGGACGACTGGAACGTGAGTAAACTGCGTACACTTATGGTCAGGACGGAAAAGGCTAACAATTCCCAGGCCGCCGAAGAACACAGCACGTCCATCCAGGGCACCACCAAGTCGGTCAACGCCGAGACGATGCGTGTTGTCGACGAGCAGCTGGAGAACCTCGATGTGCAGATGGAGGCGTTGGACGACTTTGTCACCCACGCCCGTGACGAGAATGCCTCTCACCACGAGAAGCACGCGGCATCTGTCGAGAAGCTGTCGGAGACCGTCGGGCAATCATTCGAGGAGATCTCGTCCCACTGCACGGCCACCTTTGACCGCGTCCAGGACCTCGGAAGCAAGATGGAGGCTCAGACAAAGGAAGCACAGGAGGCTCTCGAACCCGTCGAGGATGAACTGTGCCAGCCCCTGGCCGCCCTGCGTGACGAAATCTCGAACACCGTCATCCAGGAGTACCAGCCGACGGGCGACACCCCGATGAAGATGCAGTACCAGTTCCCGACCGACCTTCCCAAGACCAAGGCCCACGAGAGGCTGCTCAACGACCTTCACGGCGGTGCCTCGCCAAGCAAGCCGACTGCGGTGCCTACCGTGTTCGCCGACGAGGAGGAGGAGGACGACGATCTCCTGGGCTCATCGCCTCGACAGACCCGCGCGTCGACCATGCCGTCCATCTCGGAGGACTCGCACCACACGTTCCCGTCGAACATGAGCCTCCGCGAGGTGAACCCTAACCTGACGACCAACCTGACGACGGGCTCGCTGGTGTTCGACCCGGCGGCGGGCGCGGCCGCCCTCAAAGAGGCGGACGACTCGGTCCCGCTGTTCAAGCACAGCACGTCGCGGCAGCAGTCGAAGATTGGCCGCAAGACGGTGGGCGGCGCGGTCCACGTGCCGCTGGAGGGGCGGGAGAACGTGCCGCTGTCGGTGGCGGCCTTTTCGCAGAGCCTGGGGCCGAGGAGGAAGAGCCCACGCCTGAACTGAGGGGAGGGGCTTCGGTGTCGTGTCTATCTACCCGTGTGTCGAGCAAGCGTGGCGTTTTTGGCGTTTGAACATGCGTCCCTCGCGGGACTAGGATGAGATTTGAGGTGATGGACGATTGGGACTGTTTGCACTGCCGTTGGATTGGGCTTTGGTGTAGGTTTACAGTATGGTTGATACCCTTCTTGTTAGATTATTGGTTCGGACGAATGAGCCTCAATTCGTTCGCCTTTTGCCCATGTTTTCCTGTATATGTGAAGTATCACGAGTAAAGCTTAGTTGGGGCTCATTACGAAGCGCCCTCATCCGGCTCTAAATTCTGAAGTTCCATAGCCTTGTTCTTTTCCAAGAGCAATTAACCGGCAAGATTACATTACGCCGACAGTGAAGCCAGCAGCGGGCGTCGATCAATGCCCAGACATCGGACCCCCCTCCGCGTTGTGCTTGTCAACGGCGCCCTTGGACGTCATCGTTGGAGCAACACCGCTGACATTCAACACCAGCTTACACATCCTCAGTGGCACGTATAAAAATGATCTTGTTGGCAGTGAAATGTGTGTTGTGACCAGCTTTCATCTTAAACGGCTTAACATCTTTGATATCAACCATCT
Organism: Verticillium klebahnii; assembly: GCA_002851715.1. Lineage (NCBI taxonomy): Eukaryota > Fungi > Ascomycota > Sordariomycetes > Glomerellales > Plectosphaerellaceae > Verticillium > Verticillium klebahnii. The sequence continues at coordinate 1,447,673 of NMXL01000007.1, read as the reverse complement.
GCGCCTGTGATCTGAACTGACTAGTATTATCCTATATCCGTCCGCCGCCATGTCATCCTACCCTGACCTCACCTCCTTCAAGGCACTGTCCTTCGACAACTACGGCACCCTCGTCGACTACGAGTCCAGCCTCCGCCGCCACCTCGACCCCCTCCACGCCGCTCTTCCCCCGGACCACCCCCTCAAAGACATGACCGCCCTCATGCAGCGCTTCAACGCCGCCTCGGACACCCTCGAGCGCGACGAGCCCACCCTGCACGCCGACGCGCTCCTCGTCCGCACCTTCCGCGAGCTCGCCGCCGACCTCGGCGTCGCGGACCAGCTGTCGGAGGCCCAGACGACGGCCTGGCGGGACATGGCCGGCGCCAGCGTGCCCTTCGGCGACACGGTCGACGGGCTGCAGCGGCTGAAGCGGCGCTACAAGCTCATCATCCTGAGCAACGTCGACGAGCGCAACATCGCCGCCTCGGTGGCGGCCATGGCCCCCGTGGCCTTTGACGCCGTGTACACGGCCCAGCGCATCGGGAGCTACAAGCCCGCGCACGCCAACTTCCGCTTCCTGTTTGAGCACGCGGCGCGCGAGCATGGCGTGCGCTTCGAGGACGGGGACCTGCTGCACGTCGCGCGGAGCTTGAAGGCCGATCATGTGCCGGCGCGGGAGCTGGGGCTGCGGAGCGTGTGGATCGCGCGCGGCGGGGACAAGGCCGAGGGGCAGGGCGTGGGCGGGGATCCGGACGAGCTCAAGGGCAAGGTCGGGTTCGAGTGGAAGTTTCAGACCATTGGGGAGTTTGCGGATGAGGTCGATAGACAGTTTGCCGCCAAGGGGGAGTGATATCCTGGGGATCGTGGTGGGTGATGCCGGGCGGGAGGTGATCCCACGGCTAGATAAATGTCGTATTTCGGGTCGAGTCCATAAATGCCGTTCGCGTATTGATGAGGTTCCATGCTGGTGTATCCATGTTGCCTGGCTGAGTTATGCATCAGCCTGCCGCCCCCTATTCCGCTGGCCCTTCTCCCGTCCTCCCTTCGACAGCCAGCCCTGCCGGATCTTGATCGGTCTGAGGAAGCCATCCACGTGCACGGCTCCGTCCATCTCGTCCTCGCTCCCCGGGACCCTGACCAGAGGCACCGGCGTCACGGGTCTCTGCTCCTTCGCTTTGCCCTTTCTGTCCCCTCTGCTCGGCCCCTCATCCTCGTCGTCACCGCCAGCCAGCTCCGCGCCGTGCATGTTCCGCATGTGAACCCTCAGGTTCTTCTTCGCCTTGAAGCTCCGCACGTGGTACTTGCACGTCGCCACCGGACAGTAGAACGCCCCCTTCTCCGCCGTCGGCTGGTCGTGGATCAGCTTAAAGTGCTCCCTCAGCCCGCGCTTCGCCGGGAACCCCTTGGTGTGTCGCTTGCAGTGCGTGACGGGGCAGTAGAAGAGCCCGTCGGAGGACGCCTCCGTCGCGTTGATGTCGATGCTGTGCCTCGGCGGCGCTGCCGGTGACTCGGCACCACTAGACGTGCCGTACCCATCCGCCAACCCGCCCCGCGGCTTGCCCCGCGGCGCATCCTCGTCGTCGTCTGAATCGTCGTCGTCCGAGCCTTCCGTTTCTGCACCCACCGGTGTCCTCTCGGCGGCGCGCCTCTCCCGCGCCCGGCGTTGGTGCATGGCCTCGAGCCGGAGCCTCCGCCTCGTCTCCTCGAGATGCATTTCCTCCCCGTCGCTCGCCTCCTCCACCGCCAGCGGCATCCCGGGCCGACACGTCGTCGTGACGTACCCCTCCTGGCCCTCGACCATGGTCTTCAGCTCCATGCTCTGGCCGAAGAGGTCCGCGCAGCGCTGCGCCGCGCGGGCGACAACGTCCGCGTCGAAACCCGCCAGGGCCGCGGCGCCGAGCACGTCGCGCCAGTCGCGGAGCCCCCACCGGTTCAGCCGGTTCTCGCGCCAGAGCCGGTACGCGCGGGCCGCGTCCGAGTCGCTCTCGCGCGAGGAGGCGGACAGCGTGCGCTTCGAGGCCCTCCTCCGCCGCTGGGGAGCGGGTCTGCCGCGCGGGGTGCCCTCGGAGACGGACTCGTTGTCGGCGTCGTCATCGTCGGAGGGAGAGGAGGCGGGCGCGGGGCGTTTCTGGGCGTGCTTGGATTTCGGAGTTCGTCTGGAAGGGCCGCTGGCGTCGGTTTCCGCGTCCGAGATGACGGAGGACCTGTCGCTAGCAGAGTCGTCGTTCTGGTCGCGGGAGGTGACGCCGGCCATGCGGGCGTTGTGGAGGGTTGTGAGGGTTGCGTCGAGCTTGGCGAGGATGTGTCTGGTGGAGGGGCGGAGGAGGTCGTAGGAGAGGTCGTCGTCCGCCGACACGATGGGGACCAAGTGCTTTCTGGGTGTTGGTGCTGTGGCGGGTGCTCCAGCCTCTGCGTCTGGTGAGTTCTGCGTTGCCTCGTCTGGGTTCGTCTGCTCGCCCTCGTCTTGCGACCCGTCGCTAGACTCGGCCTCTTCGGTCTCATCAGGACCAGCATCAGACGCCTCATCAGACGCCGAAGATCCCGAACCTTCGAGCTCCTCGTCAGAAGACTCATCTACACGTTCGCCATCCCTTTCCGCAAGCTCATCGTCCTCACCAAGCCGACGCTCGCGGAACCTTTCCTTCGCAATCCGCAGCATCGACGCAGAGACCTCCTCCTCCAGCATCCTGCTCGGCAGCATCGCCTCCTTCCTCCGCAGCGTGAACGCGTCGTTGACATCGTGCGTCTCCCGCAGGAGCTGCTCCCGCGGCAGCGCCTCGGCAGGCAGCGGCCACGCCGACCAGGCCTGCGGCGGGCGCCAGTCGCCCAGGCCCGCCCCCTCGGGTAGCGCGTCTTGCGAGCCCTGCGCGTGTCAGCCGGCGGTCCTGGCCTCCGGATGAGGGGAGGGTTTCAAGATACCTGGGGGGGATGTCGCAGCATGGCGGCGTTGAAGAGGTGGATGGCCAGGTCCTGGTTGCGCACCTGCTCCATGTTCTGGTGCAGCAGGCGCTCTTCCTGGGTCATGTGCCGCCATGTCGACGGGGCGCCGCGCCAGCGGTTGGGACGGGTCTCGTGGAGCTCGTCGGAGGCTGTGGAGCGGATCTCGTCCGTGTCGAGGTCCCACTCGTCCTGCGATGCGGCGGCCATGGCGGTGGTTGTTGGAGGTGAAGTTGTCAGGTGTGGCTCGGTGAGGAGGAGAAGAAAGTGAAGGGTGAGTCTAAGTGGGGCGCCCGGCTCGGTGAGCCAAGGTGAGGGAGGTGAGCAGGTGAGGGGACTTGGGACTCAGTATCACCAGACTCAGGCAGCCCGCTTAGCTAGTCAGACATCCCTGAGCTGGACTGTAGTCGTAGGTCATGTTTGGACATCACATCAGGCACACCAGGCACATCAGGCACGTCAGACACATCAGACATCAGACACATCAGACATCAGACATCAGACACATCAGACATCAGACACACCAGACATCACAGACACTTGTGGAAAACCAAACGCCTGGTATTGAACGCCTAACGTCTACCGAACGCACACACCTAAGCCCGCTTCCCCGCCTCCTTCTCGTGCTTTCTCCTCTTGGCCCGCAGCTTCTCGGCCTCGACGTTCTTCTTGTTGTTGGTGTACATCATCTGCTCGTACAGCTTGCGCTTCTTCTTCGGCAGCATGCCCTTGGCGCGCTCGTGCTCCTCCTGCTCCTCGGCGGCGCGCTTGGCCAGCGCCTTGCGCGCGGCGTCCTTCTTGGCCTTGGCCGCCGCCGGCTTCTCCTTGACGCCGGCCCCCGTCAGCTCGGCCTCGAGCTCGAGCTGCCGCTGCGCCGCGTCGTCGTCGTCGACCTCGTCGTTCTCCTCGTCCTTGTCGTCGAAGCCGCCGAACTCGTCGCCGCCCTCCTCCGAGTCGTCGTCCGACCCGGCCACGTCCATGTCCGGCGCCTCGAGGGCCAGGGCGTCGAGCTGCTCGTCGTCCATCTCCTCGTCGCTGTCCGCCAGCACCTCGCCCTCCGTCTCCTGGTCCTCCAGCGGCACCGTCGGGTCGTACTGGCCCTGCACGGCGCGCACGAAGGGGCTCAGATGCGGCGGCAGCTGCGCGCCGGGCGCGTACAGGTCCGGACGCTTGAGCTCCTCGTCGTTGGCGCTGTCCCAGACCCACTGCGGCTGGACGTATATCCTGCCGGGGATGCGCTGGTTGGGGCCCAGCTTCTGCGCCGTCTGGTTGTCCTGGGCGGCGTCCGCCTCGTCGACGGGTGCGCCGGGGATGACGGGGCGGTCGACGATCTGGTGGGTGATGGAGGGGTCGTGCTCGTCGGTCGTGTAGGCGCCCTCGCCGAGGACCGAGTCCCAGCCGATGCGCTTGCAGCCGAAGGCGCGCAGGATGAACTCGAGGGGTCCGCGGGGCGTCTCCCTCGACAGGTAGAAGGTGCAGTTGGAGAAGAGCTTGCCGACGTCGGAGCTGGAGTAGTTGGGCTGGGGGAGGACGTCGCCGCCGGGGGCGGCGGGCTCGAACTTGTCTATCGCGTTGGTGTCGGCAGCGTCGGTGTCGGCGGCGGCAGAGGCGTCGTCGACGGCGTCGGCGGAGCCCTTGAGCTTCTTGACGACCCTGTTGACGGCGGCCTGGGTCTCGGGGTCGGGCTGGTGCTCGGTCTCGCCGTTGGTGATCTGCTCCTGGGGCTGCTCGTCGTCATCGGCGGCCAGGCCCTGGCCCTCGAGGATGAAGGCGCCGAGCTCGCCGGACTGCTCGTCCTTGCTGAGGTCGAACTTGGGGGGGTACTTGAGGCCGACGGAGGTGTAGAGGCGGAAGTTGATGAAGCCCAGCAGGGTCATGTAGAACTCGACAAAGGTGCCCATGATGCGGAAGTCAATGTCGCCGACGACGCGCTGGTTGAACTTGTAGGGGACGAGCCAGAGGACGTCCTCGCCCTGGATGTTGGCCTGGTAGTAGATGCCCTTGATGGAGAGGAAGGACTTGGTGAGGCTCTTGGAGACGATGAGGTAGTGCTGGAACTCGAGGCACAGGCGCTCGCAGCGGGCGATCATCTTGGCGGGGACGGTCGAGGTGGAGGGCAGGTTGGCGAAGAGGAACAGCATGGACAGGCAGTCGTCCAGGTCGCGCAGCGAGTCGACAAAGGTCGGGTAGCGCTCGCGGATGACGTGGTCGAGGGTGTAGCCGGGCTTGCCCGTCTTGTCGGTGCGGACGGCGTTGCCCTCGAGGCGCTTGGCGTCGCCGACGTCGCCGCGGCCGAGGGCCTTGGAGATCTTCTTCTCGAGGGCCTTCTGCTCGCGGAACTTGTGGATGAGGGGCTCGTGCAGGAGGTACTGGATGTCCTTGGCGTAGTAAAAGGTGGTCGAGGGGGTGGAGGACTTGGAGACCTTCTTGCGGTTGCGAGGCTCGCGCGGGTAGATGCCCTTCCAGATGCAGAGCTTTCGGAAGTCGGGCAGGCTGAGCTGGAGCTTCTTGACGGCCTGGGTACGGGTCACGTAGTTCTTGGCCGCGCCGGCCTGGCCCTTCTTCTTGAGTCTGCCCATCGTCGATGATGTTCGATGTCTGGGGGGTGGGAGGGTTGGTGGTTGCGGTGTGGGTTAATGGGGGGAAATGGCTGGCGAAGCTGAAGCTCTCCAGTTGTTCCTTCCTTGCCTTTTTTCCCGACTTTCTGGCGGCGGGGCGCTTCTTTTTCTTCGACCGCCCAACTTTTTTTCCCGTCGAGATTTTTCTGCCGCCTGGTTGGTGCAGACCGCCCGGGGCCACGACTGGAAGAGGCTTAGCGGTGGTGGTGCGAGAAGAGTGATTGGGTAGATAAGATGGCTATCTTATCGCACGACCCGTACCTCTTGAGCGCCGTCGTCTCGTCTCTTGACAACCAACCGTACCTGCTCCTGGTCTGGCTGGCTTCTCAACATCAACCTCATCAAGGAATCATAAACCGAAAAGAAAAAAACAAGAAAAAAATAAAAGAGACAACAATCATTGGAAATCATAACCGTACTGTCATCAATGCTACGCTGGATGAGTGACTGGTGAAGGATACCAGACCCTGCACGCTCAATGGCTGGCCATCGAGTCGAGACCTGACCCTGTCCTACTCCTGCTCCTCGACAGCCTCCCCCCTCTCGGCCCGCCTCTGCTGACACCACGCCCCGAGCTCGCCCCAGATCTTCTCCTTCTCCCTCGGACCCAACGTCGCCGCAAGACCGCTCGTGCTCGTGGCCACAAACACCCGTGCCCCGTCCCACGGACCGCCCTCCTCCCCCGCCCCGACGACGCCCATGTTCTCCCCCTCCTGCCAGCCGTACTCGAACTCGCCCTTCTTCATCCCCCTGCCCTTTCTGACCCGGAACACAGCCTCCCAGATCCCCTTGCCCACGATGCATGCCACCTCCGGCCGCCACTTGGCCATCTTGGCCTCCAGCCCCGCCACCCCGGCGTCCAGCTCGGCGTTGCGCAGCTCCCCCCCGTTGCGGCTCGGGCGGGACACAATGTTAGTGAACCCGCACGCGTATCGCTCCGGGAGGGTGCGGTCCTCCGACGCCGGGAGCAGGCGCGACGTGATGCCCGAGTGGTGGAGCAGCTTCCAGAACAGGTTGGAGGGGTGCGCGTAGGCGTGGCCCGTGGCCGCCGTCTGGATGCCCGGGTTGAGGCCGACGAAGAGGATCAGGAGGTTCGGCGCGATGGCGTCCGGCAGCGGGGGGAGGTGGGCGTAGGTCGACGGGGGCGCGTAGCCGGAGGAGGGCCGCTTCGGCTTGGTGCGCGCAGCGGGGGACGCCGCCTTTCGTTTGCCGGGCCGGGAGGGTGATGGCGAGTGTGTCGGCCTGGGCAGCGGGTCGGTAGCCTCTCTGATGGGCGTCGCGATGCGAGGACTGCGGCGGGGGGATGGTGAGTCCGCTGATGAGGGCACGTGCATGAAGTTCTGGAGGCGGCCGTTGAAACTGGCAATCTTGGTCCCGTCATCCTCCTCTTTGATCTCCTCGGGGCCACCATCCTCGGTTTGGGGGTCCATGGTGGCGAGAGTGCTCTGGGGATCTGGGTGCAACGAGTACCTTCTGAACGACCGTGATGGTGACGGTAGGCAGCTAGCTAGTTACCTTACATTGAGTTCAGGTACCTTGGGTAGGTATGACATCCAAGTCGATGCTGACTAATGATACATTGTACCTAGCTGCATAGTTCCTCCCGCATCGCAGAACGATCTGTCGGTACCTAGGTACCTTGCCCTCATATCCATCAACATCAACATCGCCGCTGTATATACATCGCATCGGAAGTGTACTTGCATCCCGTCGTGCGACATGAGTACCCGTATCGTGACTCGTATCCCTCCTACGCTCACTCACCGTCTTTCACCGTCATTACCTCGCAATGCCTCTACAAGCTGTTTCCTCGCCTGGGCTGCGCCTCTCCCGAGTCACACCATAACATCTCCCTCGTCAGGTCACCCAACCTGCCGGGCGACAACCGCAGCAGATCCTATCAGAATCGGCAGGCATCACGTCTCGGAACCATTAAATCATCGTGTATCACCAACCAGAGCCATTGCTCCGCCACCGCCAGAGACATCGTGACGACACATCCCACCAGATGCACCCCTTCCGGCAACTCACTCCAAGCTCACGGGGGTACCCCAACGCTCGCCCCATGCAGCAGGTCGACCACGGATTTAGGGGTCTAGATAAACTACCGCCTATCCGTCGACCTCAAATGGAGTTGCGGAGGAAAAAAGCCAAGCTTGACAAGCTTGCTCCGCCACAACCCAGACCTCGCGAATGACCTCTTGGACCAATGACGCCCCTGTCCATGTGCCAATCCCTGGCCCGGCGCACCAACCCCGCCCCTGACATCGAACGCCCAAGACACTCACAATGCCAAAGACGCGAGAGGCCTCAAATCCAGCTGCTGTCGTGTGCTTAAATATGTGTTCGCCGGCCGGTCCCCTTTCGTCGTGATGCCATGCCTCCAGTCCACGACGCCACTGCCGACACCCGCAACCTTCTGGTACCTACAACGCCAACATTCGTCTTGTCGGCCACTCAAACGTCTCACATAAACACTCCCATCCACCCATCGAATGGACGCCGGCGGCAATCCCAGCAGCACCACCCAGCCTGGGGGCAACACGGCCCACACCTCACCCACCTACGTTGAGCTCTCCAACCTCGAGGCCCAGCGGCCCCGCGCAGGCGCCGACCAGGACGACATCCAGGCCCCCGACGCCGCTCACCTCCCGGGCTACAGCGAGGCGACACAGACCGCGAAGCCCCCACGCTATGAAAAGTACAAGAACGAGCCGCCCCCGGGCTTCTCCGGCGTCGAGCGCAAGAGGTGGCAGTACGCCCACTGGATCGTCGTCATGACCGTCTTCCTCGGCATCGGCCTCGGCGTCGGCATCTACTACGGCGTCGTCCAGGGCAGGGGCGATAACCGGGACGATCGCCCGTATTATGAGGATGGCGAGATGATCTACCCCGACGATGAGACGGAAGGTTCCAATAGTCGGTTCGTGCGGAGCATTGTCACTGGCTTGATGAGATAGCGATTCCTGTTTGATAGGAGCGATGATTGAATGATACCCTTGCGCTTCTGCCCTTTCAGCGATCTTGGTAAACAGTCCATCCAGCATATACTCGGAGCTCCTGAGCCTTGCGTGAATCCCTTGGTCTGGGGGAGGTCGGGACGTTGAACCGGGCTTCACCTCCGAAAGCAGCGTCGTGCTTTTTGACATGCGTCCCCAACCCGGCGTCTGGCCAGACCGCTTTTGAAGAGGGGTAAGTTATGTACCATACCGCTTCCAACCTCCTTCTCACTTCCTGGTACCGTTCGGAACTGTCCTCCTTCCACTTCCTCGTTTTCTTTTTTGCTTGCTCGCCGAGTGGAGGAGGGAGGAAGCCCGCGTCGGGCTTATAGCATTTCTCCTTCTGCACCTGCGTGCCGTCCACACCTTCGTGCCACGTGAATACTTGCCAATGCTGCGGGAGAGGTCGTATGACGCTGTCGCTGCCGAGGGCGACGCATCTCTCCAGCGCCAGGCCCTGTTTGAGGCACAGCGTGATCGGGCCTTTCTAGCAATCCAGATCCTGCTGCATGGTGGAGTATCCTCGCTCGAGCGGTCGTTTGCTGCTTTGAATCTGCCATTTCGACGGTGCTGAGTAGGGAAAACGGGCGGAAGGGAAATGCCAATGAAGCAGACGCTTGGGTTGAGTCGTTGGGTGTGAGCAATCTGAGTGCAAGCCTGGCCATCCACAGCGGAGGCCAGTAATGTAGTGCATGTATCAGCCGGGCACAGGTAGAGGAGATGCCGCCTAATCTTGGTGTGCGTCTTCGGAAGCGATGAGCGTCTACAGGCAACCGTGTACGTCGCGAGCACCAAAGATCTAATAAAGCTACGCACGACGCAGTGACGGTTCCCTTGACTCGAAGCAAAATTCTTGCCATGTCCTCGACTAACAACAGCGTTGTCATATGTAAGTTCCCTGCAGGACGTGAAGCTGGCATACACAAGACCGTGATAATCAAACTAAATCCCATATCTGCTTCTACTACATGCTCTTCAGTTCGTGAAATCCCCTTTATTTGCTTGGGCAGTGTGAACAGTAAAAGCCATCTTCAACCACATGCTTCCATTTGGAACTGCGAAGTACCCTCTCGCAAAACATTCCCAATTCTGTCATCTTGAAAGCAAAAGTGTTCCAGAACTATCTAAACTCAATGATTGTTTGAGCCGTAACACGTTTCAGCTTATACCTGCTCGAGCTATTGTAAGTATCTAAGTCTCACGTGCATCTTTGGTTCTCTTGACTCCTAATTCTTGTGGTTATCCGTTCAGGTAACTGCTGCCGCCAAGATCTCTCTTAACGAGACACCATGACATACCCACACACTCCAACAAACAGCTGGAACAGCCTCAAAGACTTTCACAACGCTACATTTGTTGTCCAAATACCCTTCTACCCATCTGATTATTCTCCACCACAAGCAGACAGGTGCGCCCCACAGGAAGACAGCCTAGAACCTCCACCATCATCCACTTTGATAAAGTGCCCATATCCACAACTCCACGCTAACGCTTCGAGACCATGCCCTGGAGTCATACCCACAAACTTCTTCCAGAGACACCGCATCAACAGTGCCCTCTCCCCTGATAATGTCCCTCGTCCATCGATTATGTCATCAAATACGGTGAGGTGGCCGAGTGGTCTAAGGCGCTAGCTTCAGGTGCTAGTCTATTTCATAGGCAAGGGTTCGAATCCCTTCCTCATCATCTTTTGCTGTGTCGTGCTCTGGCACGGCTACAGTCTTTTGTCCCACGTTAGAAAGCTATCCTCGCTAGCGACGCTGTCGTCTCCGCTTAGTAGTTCGTGAGGGTCTTCTTGCTTCGAGAACGAGATGACGTTCTGCATCTGCTAAGTTTTTTGCTTTAACCTTGAAATTTCGCCATGTTGGATTTCTTGTTATTTCTTTTCGGCATAGCTTCCCAACGATATGATGGGGTTTTAAACTCCAGCAAGTGAAGGTTCCGGATTAGCTCACTTGAGCACGGGTATTATGCTCCTGTAAAGAAGAACTGTCAGGGCGTAGCCGTAGGCAGAGTGAAGATCTTCCAAAAGTGCTATCCGCAGTCAATTTGTAAGTGTAGAGACGTTGAACATGTGAAAATCTGCCCTCTGTCGTAGGCGGGAGACCCTCCGCAGCTCTTTATATAGTTGCCTGTAGTCCTTTGCGACGCCTGCGCCACTGGTCAGCAGTCTGGCCGCCCCTGTTCTTTGCAGCTCCGCAGGTTTTGCCCTGGCAAGAACGTTAATGTCAATACTAGACACGATGGTGGAAAAATTGGTGCCGTGGCCCCCAGCGTAGTCGAGCCTGAGCGAGATTGTATCAAGACAAGAGAAGGCCAGACTGGGCGGATGGAAGAAGCACGACTGCCAACCTCGGATATGTTTCAGAAAGTCTAATGCAAGCCAATGTTTTGGTTTATATTGAGGATCAGCTTGAAGAAATACGGTAGTAACTTAGGTGGCACAGCGGGAGGATTCGATGGTTCAAGATTGCTCTCCTCCGACCCGCATGGCATCGACCCGGCAAGCCAGACTCCCCGGTCCAGGGGAGGCTGTCGTTGATCGCTCTTTCGACCCAGTCTCGGGTCCAGGCGAGGTGCGTCGCACAACACGAACTGTTTTGACAGTGAACGAGACATGGTTCCAGTGGCTAAGAAGAAACGCCCCGGCCGAAGAAGGAATCTTGTCGTAGAAAGATGCTCAGTCAAGTCTTGCCGTCTGATGCGGTTGGATCTCTAGGCTCACTTCGCTATGGACCTCTTCTGCTTATCTCGTGCACACCATGTCCTGAATCTAGCCCGCCCACAGGAATGCCAGCTGCTCCCAAACGCCCCTTCACCGAATTAAACATGGGATCATACAAATTCAAGAGAGAAGGAAGTCTGGAGTCCCCCACAATCCACCAAGCTATCCGCTGTCCCAAGAGCCACGGGCCCAGCCCACCGTAGCCACGAAACAGTCTCGGTCCCTCGCGTGCAGCGTAGGCCCGACTCCAGCTCCAAGGTCTCACTCTCGGCAGCCGCGGAAGAGACGAGACCTCGGGCCCCCGTAGTCGTGTACACTGCCTCCTTGGCAGCCCAGTACGCGCACCACACGTGCGAAAGGGCGACGGCTGTGCATGGTTTCCTCCGTTCGCCCATCCATCGCCGATTTCCTGACGTCCGGCAGGGCCGGCGCTCGCGGGTCTTCGGTACTTGGCGACTGGTGTTCCCCCTCTCAGATCCAATTGTCTCTGTCATTAGCTCCCGATTCGATGACCTCGTCCGTAGCGTATCATCGAGCTTTGCGTGGTCAGTTGAAATGGTGCTTGGGCGATTTTCAGATGAAACCCGAATCCGGAAGGGGTTTTACGATACTACATGTGATTCAGGCTTAGTGGTGCCGGAGTGAGCTACTCTTAATGGTAGGGCCCTCCAGTTTGGACAAACACTGGTGCACACCTGACGCTGCTCAGAGACACCATGACATCATGTTCATATTTCACATCGCATAAAGCTCCAGGCGAGCAAGTCATTGAACCAAGTGGATATCTCATATTACTCCGTAATCCAGTGTCGGGAACCTCGCAAGTAAAGGAAAAAACAGACGCCCGACATCTATACAATAGTTTTCGCCCTAGTGGTACACAATAGCGTGCATTTTCGGCTCGCTCGGAAAACATAACAAAGAAACTGTTCTCATGAGAGAATTCATACGTCATACGCCGCGTCACCCCCAAATCAAGACTCGGTGTGGTTCTTCTTGCGAAGGCTGCCGAAGCGTCGTTTGAAGCCATCGCTGAAGCGCTTGCTGGTGGAGTTGCTGCGGCCAATGTCGGTGCTGTTCGAAAAGCCGACGTTGGGTGGTGAGTTGGAGGGACGGAGGGTGCTGGAGGGCCCGGGCCTTCCGTCGGCGGCGTTGCTCACACTGCGCTGGCGAACCATCGCCGGGCCGTTCTTACGGTGCTCCCGGTTGATGCCTGAACGCATCTCGTACTCGGCGGGGCCGGCGTTCATGGAGTGGCGGATGCGCTTCTTCTCCTTGAGGTCCTTCTCATAGGTGTAGGACGGCTCGCCCTTGCCCTTGAGATCATCCGGGTGGTATTTCTGTCATCAGGTCAACTTATGTCGGGCGACGGCCACGAGGTAATACTTACGACACCATCCCACCTCTTGTAGGCACCGCCGGCGGCGTCTGGCTCCCGCATAAGGTCGGCACCTTCCTCGTAGTTCATAACCTTGCCGGAGAGATCTGTGTATCCGACCGGAATGGTGGAGGTGCCTTGCAGAGGCACGTGTCTGTCGAGGGAATCCTGGATATATTCGCGAGGCGTGGCCCTGAGGGCCTCCATGTTGGAGTCCTTGACGGCGTCGAGAGGCGAGTACATCTTATTGCGGTTGCGCGAGGCGAGCGTGGCGTCGTAGGGGCCTCCATGGTGGTAGACGCCGCCCATGGTGTCCAGCGAGTCGATCACGTCGGTGTTGGGGCCATGGCGGCGAGTGCGAAGGTGGGGTGAGCGGTCAGCAGCGCGCTGCTCGCGCTTGATGACATCAAGGGGCCGGTGAGACATGTCGCCGGGATATCTCTGCGAGATGGATCGGTTGCGTTGCAGATCAGGTTTGGGAGTGCTGATGCTCCTGATATGCTTTTCCACTTGAGGCGGGAGCGGGTTGGTGCGAGGAGCAGAGCGGTGACGAGTGCTGACGCTGAACGAGGCGATGGAGTTGCGGAACGGGTTGAAGCTGATGCGCGTGGGGCTTGCGGACGTGGGTGGTGTTGGCAATGGGGTTTCGTTTCTAGGCGTCGTAACCGCGCTCGGCTTGCCTTGCTTGGAAAACGTTCGCAGCAGAGGGTCGGGGTTGACAAAGGTGCTGCCGGGGCCGTCTACTTGACTGGGCTCTGGTGCGGTGAGGGGGTCGAGGAGGTACTGATTGGCCTGAGAGGAATGATTGGTTAATGCCGGTAGCTGTTAGGTTGAGGAGAGCGATCTGAGAATGATCCGATGCGAGAGGAATGGTAGATAAAAAAAGGTGTCAGAAGCTTGCGCGTCGTCGCACGACGGAATCAGGGCAGGCCCGTATTTACGTCGGCCAACCTTTGGGGGACTGGAGATCACGGTCGCAAGCTTGGGGCTAAGGTACAGGTAGGGGTCTGGAAGATCAGTGACGCAACTGCTGTAAACGTCACTGATGGGGCGCAGGGTCGGTGGGGCATTGGGGCATTGGGGACCGATAAAGGTACAGCACCGCACGGGCAGACCACTCGGCAGTCCGGGATTCGGGGCGGTCGGGGGGCTTGCTCAAGAAACGAATCTGTCAGGGACCAGCGGCTGCGGTCAGGCACGAAAAAGCTTGGCTCGTGGTGCTTGTTCCGGTCTGGACCACGGGACAGCGGGCGTGGCCGGGCGCGAGCAGACAAATGGGGCGACGAGCAGGAGACTACGCCGTGCCTTGTCGTACGTGTACCTGCGCTGGGACGAGATGCGACGGCGTAGGTGAGGTATGGCAAGAAGGTAAGGTAAGTTAAGGTAGGGTAGGGTAGGTAGGGATCGAGGGGTGGTGGTGAGATGACGTGCCATGCCCTGCGCCGGGGCCACCTGTCACTGGAGTGTGTTTTGTGGATTGACGGCTTCGGATGAGGGGTGGACGAGAAAATGAGGACCGAAAGGAGCGACGAAGACGCGGAGAAGGAGAATCCACGCTGCTCACCCAAGCATTGTCGGCCAACTTGCTGCTGACCTTGGTCCTGGCCATGGTGGCGACGTCTGTGATGTTGATGCCGGTTGACGCGCGACTCGAATTGACGGTAGGATTCTCGTTGAATGACTGGAAGGCGATCTGCTGGGGTAGGGGGGATGGCTCGTGATGTTGAGCTCCGCGAGTCCTCGAGATGACAGCGGCTGTGAGTTCGATGACCGGAAGATCGACGGGTAGCAGTGTTCGACAGAGATGGTTATAGAGGAGAGGAGAGCCTTGAGTGTGACAGTGCACGCGCGAGGCGGTGGTTGTCGTCGGTCCCGGGTCGGCTGAAGATGGCGATGGACGGTAGAGCGTGAGGGTGGTGCGGCCGCCCAACGAGGCGGCGGACGCAAGAGCTTTAAGCATCACATCCATCGCATGCTCTGGCCCGCCCCGACCGCTTCGCTACTTCTGTTGAACCAGCCCACCTAGGTAAAGTAGGTAAGGTAGGCAGGTACCTCACCTCAAGTTAGACAGGTCCAGCTCTTCCGCCAGCATGACCCATGGGACCTGCCGTCCTGCCCATAGTACGCGGCTCGTTGAGACCCTCGGCCCTCATGGGCTCTAGGTGCGCCTCCCCACCCCTCCTTCCTCCCATTCCGCGTCGCAGGGTTTCCCGCCATTGGTCTCGCCTCGGGTGTCATGTGTGACCGTGGCGGGTCAAGCGGGTGACTCTTGACATCTGGGGTCGGTGGCCTCGGTGGTGCAGCCAGCCAGGGCGCAGGCAGGGGGGTGGGTGGGGGAAGGAGTGAGCGGTCTCTCGGGGCAAGGTGTGGTGGGCTGCTCCTGCCAGCACCGAGACCCTTCCCGGGGGCTTCCCCTCTTCTCCTGCGCCGCCAAGCCGGTGTCTGACTCTGAGAGTGGTATTTCCTTCCTGCATGCTCGGTCGAAGCTGTGAAAAAAAAGAATACGACAGGCCCAATGGTCGAGCTCAACCGTTTCAATGGAAGGCACGGCAGGACGGCATAATTTGGGAGCTTAATTGGACCACGACACCTGTCGACAAGGAAACACCATGCTCGACGCCCACCAAACGCCATCGCAACATCATAGCATGAACATGAATGAACACACAAGCATGGCACGCACGGGACAGGGCCACCTCACCGACCATCGGCGGCGAGGGCCCCGCCTCCGACTCTTCACCACCTCCAGGTCGCCTCCCCCCCTGGTCACGTATCCCACCACACCGCGATCCCCTGCCATCACGGGCCTAGAAGCCTTCCATTTCTGATGGTCACGGTCATGCTCATGCACCTCCCGGGTCGGTCTTTTAGCCGCCTCCACCAGCCATCAATCGCTGCTGGTCTCCCAGAGAGAAAAACGAGCAAACGAGCAAACGAGAAGAAAGCCAACCTGCCAAGGTTTGATGGCTTTGCAATGCATTCGCGGCGACGCGAGGCGCTCAGCCAGTCTCACTCGAGGTTTCTTCAGCCACGACTCATTCGGGCCATCTCCCTCGGCCTGTCTCGCTTTACCTCATTCGTCTCGTCGCAGCCCACGGAGAAAGGCACCGCCCAGGCCTTGCGAGGCTCGTCTCCAATGTGTGCTGCCACCACATCGCCAGCACAATCACGTCGACAGCAAATGCTGAAGCGCTCTACACCATGCCCGGTCAAGCTCTCCAGGAGACAGAGGCAGGCAGGCATGCAAGAACAACAGGGCTCGACAAAACGGCGGCCCTGATGCACCAACTTGCAAGTTGCTTGGGCACTTTGCGGCCGTACCTCTGTACTTCATCTCGATCCCGATCAGGACCTCTTCGATCCCACCCACTTAACGGGGCCTAGCTCTCAATCGCACACTCATCGTGATTCTGCACCAACAATCGACCACATCGTTGCCAAATGCCAGACCACATCCCTCGTTGGACCTCCCCTCGGAACCGCCTTGGGTTGTCCTTCCTTACAGACTGAACCTGACCGAGCTCACCATCACGAACGCCTGCTGAGGCGAGCAGACGTAGGGTAAACCACCCACGTCCTCCTCTGTCCAACTGTGCGGTGCCGCAGGCCGAACGGACCAGTCCGGATCATTGACTTCGTTCCGGAGTTTCCTCCGCTTCAATTTTGTTCGTCGCGCGTGCCTTGTTCCATCTCCAGCTTCCGACTCGGTCCTCGAGCCCCAGGCCTCCATGGCGCTCGTCGACTATTCCTCCGATTCCAGCGCCGTGTCTGCCGGCTCTGAAGCCGCTCCTCCCCCGGCCAAGAAACGGAAGCCTGGCAACAGCGGCCCGGATGGCCAGGCCGACGGTTCGTCAAAGCCTGCCGCCTCTGGTCTTCCACCTCTCCCCGAGTCCTTCCATGACCTCTACGCCTCCACCGTTCGGAACAGCGTCTCGGATGATCCCAGCCTGCACAATGGCCGGAAACGAGCGACGCCCCATGTAGCTGGCAACTGGCCCTCCCATATCTACATTGAGTGTAAATCCAATTGTCGCCCGTGCTGGCCACTTCTGCTGACCATGGCCAGGGCATCCTACCACCGAGGAGCACGCTCTGCTGGCCGACTTCCTTCACGTAGTTCAGAAGCAGCTCGGCCCCGACCACAAGCTGCACTCTTTCCTGACCTCGGACCTCAACGCCCCTCTACCCCTTCACATCTCGCTGTCGAGACCCCTTTCCTTGACCACCTCTAACAAGGACGCATTTCTCGGCGCCCTCACCTCCTCTCTGCGCCCCACCTCGCCCGCCATCAGAGGCCCCTTCGCCGTATCACCCCGCGGCCTCGCGTTCTACAAGTCGCCCGACTCGGACCGCGCCTTCCTCGTCCTCCAGGTCGCCAACCCCACGGGCAAGTCGCCCATCCCCGGCGGCAGCGCCAACCCCCAGCTGCGTGAGCTCCTGCGGCGGTGCAACACCGTAGCAGCCTCCCGTGGGCTCCCCACGCTGTACGCCTCCAGGGATCAGGTCCTGGCCTCCGCCGACGGCGCGGCGAACGCGGAGATGGACACGCTCGTCGACAACGCGTTCCACGTCAGCATCGCGTGGACCTTTGCCCTCCCGGACGAGGACACGTGCATTCGGACGTATCGCACCTTTCGCACGCCGCCTTTCAAAGAGATTCGGAACTGGGAGGTGCGCGTCCCGGGTGTCAAGGCCAAGATCGGGAACATCGTGACGCATATCCCCCTCGGCGATGGCAAGGCGGCCGGCGCGGGGAGTGGGAGCAGGGAGGGCAGTCGCAGCGCGAGAAGCCCAGACGGGAATGGTTCTCCGTGGTGAACCGCATGCTTTGGCAGAGGCGACGTGGCGCGAAAGGGATAAGTCTTGTCATCAAGTCGGGCAAACCAAACTGTGGAGGCATATGTCCGGTGGTCAATTCATTATATACACCACATCGCAACATCCAACCTCAGATCCAACCAAGGCCAGGTAAAATGCTGTAAATCCCCAAACTCCGATCCGTTTATACGTCAATGCCTGCATGTCTACCAGCCCTACAGCTCATCCAGCGGGGGGCGCTGCGCCGCCCGTGCCAGTGCCGCCACATCCGGTCGCTCGAACTTCCACGTCCGCGGCGAGACGGGCAAGCCGAGGAAGAACTGGCTGAAACGGGTGGCCTCGTTGGTGATGATGTGCCATCTGCTCTGGTCAGTATATGCTATTTAGCACCTGCGCGGAGCAGCACTTACAGCGTTATTGGGAAAGTAGCCCACTGCACCAATACGATCTTGGTAGCGTGCATGACAAGTGCCACCTCGTCATCCCAAGTCTGGCGCATAGTGGCATTCTTGTTGTCTTTCATCCGGCACTGGCTGCCGCCAGAGGTCGTGGCCGCGTCTTCGTCCTCATCATCGTCCTCGTCTTCTTCCTCCTCCTCCTCCTCCTCATCATCTTCCGCTCCGTCTTGCACCACGTGCTCAACTTCATCCTCCTCGGGCAACGCGCTGCTCACCTGTAGCAGCTCCTCCTCGTCCACCATGCCCCTGAACTTGCCAATCGCGCGTAGCGAGCTGCTGATCCTCGCGTACGTGTTAAACAGCGCCACAATCTCAGTCCGCTTCAGCTGCGGTAGGTCATCGCTGTCGTTGTCGAACTCGAACAGGACCTTGAGCGCTGTGCCGTAGCCGGCCGTCTGCAGCTTCCCCCACAGGCGGCACTTGTCGCAGCCGACACAGTCCATGACACGGCTGACGTTGCGGAAGCGGTTGCGGAAATCCTCCTTGAGCGACGGGCCCTCACCATTCTTAAACATGAGGCTCTCGTCGAAGATTTGCGGCACCGATGCCGCGCCCTGAGTAACAGCCAGCACCTTGGCCCGTGTCGCCTCGTCCTCGGTTGGGTCGCCGGTGCAGAACGTGTAACGCTCCTGCCCAGAGTCGCCCTGGAGGAAGGGACCCAACTTGGCAACGGCGCGGGTGACGAGGGCGTAGTTGAAGTAAAGGTTACTGATGCGGTCGGGGTGCGTATGCAGGCGCGCCTTGTAACAGGCCGTATTCGGTTGCCACTGGCCCGTGGTCTGGTTGAGGAAGTCCCAGCAGAGGTGTGTGCTGATGCTGGCGTGCATACCGGAGATGACACGATAGAAGACGCGCTTCTCGAGGCACTCGTCCAGGGCTTCGAAGCCAGTGTGAGCCACGAAAGGCGCGTTGGGATGCGTCTCACGCATCTGCTCCAGCGCCTGCTGACGCCCAGCGGCCTCCATGATCTGTTTGAGGTCTTCAGCCGCGGGTCCCACCCTGTTGAGGAGGGAGCTCTGCTGTGAGACGCCGAGGGCGGCAGACTTGGGAAACGAGGCTCTCGAGAAACAATTTTCGCGGTATATGGCGTCCCAGACTTGAGCAGCCCCCACACCGGCGTATCCTGTGAAGCGTTCGGGGTTCCGGAGGAGGCTGACGTAGTCGCCCTTGGAAGAGGCGCTTTCGTCTTCGGGGACGCAGTAATCGCGTTCGTCGCATTCGTCGTCGTACTCAAACACGCAGCTCTCGCCTACATCGGCGCCGAGGCCATGTTGGAGGGGACGGTCGGTGTTCTTTGCCTTGCGGCCGGGGTGCTTCGCCACGGGGCCCTCGAGCTTGCCGAGTTCTGCGGAGCGCCAGACCTCGGGAATGTCCGCCTCGTCGTCGAGCGTCTCGACGGCACAGGCAATGTTGCCGCACATGCCATTCTCGTCGTTCCAGAAGGGACATTTCTTGTTGAAAAGGTTCAGGCGGTAATGTGAGAAGAAGTCGGTGGTCGTTGTGAGGTCGTCGAGGAGGGGTTTGACGTCGTGGTTCAGTTTGTCTAGGGTCGAATAGGAAGCGCAGGCGTCAGAGACGATGGCCTTGGGGGATATCTGGTAGCAGGCGTTATTAGAGACGAAGATGAGGCCTGCCCCGCCGGGGGCAGTAGGAAGAGCCAAGAGAGTGGCAATCAGGATGGCATACCGCGCAATCATCTTGAGAACCTTGAGAGCCGTCGCATTGGGCGGGTGCTGCCCAGAGAGAGAAGACGGAGAGGTAGAAGAGCTTGCTGGCGGCCTTCATGGCGGGCCGGTACCCTTTGAAGGGGAGGTTGGATCGGCAACGGAGAAGACAAACAACAGGCTGTTCGACCGGGGTGTGAATAGAGCAACCGGCCGCAGTGTCGGGCTATAGATGGCGTAACGACAGACGCTACCGATAGATGCGTCGGATCGTGGATATCAGGTCAAAGGCTGGCGACGGTCAAGGCCGAACAGGATTGGTGGAGCTGATGCGAATGTGTAGGTTCGTGGTAGGAAGATGTCGAAACGCAACAGCAGACTCGAGGTCAAAAGGACAAAGATGGGCCGCAAGGGATAAAGTATGTACAAGTCAAAGAAAAGGTCAAATCGGAGAAGACAAGAAAGTATGTGCAGGTGGCCCGAGTCTGCGATCCAATGTGGATGTGGTGGATGGGGGAGTGGAGGGGTCTGGAATCCGGAGTAGCTGGAATGAGTGTGGCATGCGATGTGGCCTTTACAGCGAGTCCGTGGTACGATCCGTCGACGCGAATAGCTTATTGATGCAAGTGCCTGGCGCTTTCCCACCTACGTGTACCTTACATGACACGGACGGAACGGGAGGGTCGGGGGCGAAGGATTGATCATCAAGAAACAGGAAGGCATGACGTTGATCGCCCCTGCCTGTGAACACAACGGAGGCGATTGCGGGCCAGTCGCTGCAATGTGAAATGTGTCCTTTCTTACAGCACATGGAAGGCCCGAAACTTCCACGGCGACAGGGCGCCGGCGGCAGTTGAGGCAAGTGCCACTCGGAATAGGCCACCGCCAGCAATAAAACATCAGGAGATCCAGGGACCAGCGGCCGCTAAAATCTCGTGGTCGCAGCCGTTCATCGTCCCACCACACCGAGGTCGAGCCACTTGGACGAACTGGGCCACCGCCGTTTCGGGGCGCGGGATGCACCTTCCACACTTTTCACTCCACCCTTGCTTGGGATTGTACTTGTAGCTCATGACCCAGACAAACAAGACAAGCAAAGACAACTTAGCACTCGGCTCGGAGGTTCCCCGTATTCAGATGGCCCTGCAGCGGTTAAATGCGCGACAACCGTGATCTTACTGTGGACGGTGCAGTAATGAATGATACGGCAAGGGAGTCAGCGAGGACCATGCCCACACCCCATGCTGGAAGAGCGCCTCCAGGCAGCTAAGCCGAGCTGAGGTGCCGAGATGTGCGGGACAGGTCTGTTCAGTAATCTGATTCATGGATGCTGCATCTGTTAAAAACCTGATTGCAACATCGTGCCTCTCGCGCTCGTTGATTGTGTGCTTCACTTGCAACACGGCGGGCACGTGCTCACCCCAGCGTCGTTGCTCACGTTCCCAGGTTTGCTCCGACTGCAAGTTTCAGTCATTACGGTGTATTGGCTACACATATGCCTTCATATCTACAATCCCTCTGCCTGCCATGTATGCATCAGTCATCAGGTGAGACGGGCCCGGGCATAGTCTCGAGCAGAGCCTTCGCGCGCATCACGGCTGCTCAGAGACCTCCGGCCAGGTCAAGCAAAACCACCTGGTCGCATTGCTGGAAATTTGTACGACTCCGCAAAAACATGCAATGCAGCTTCTTCTCTCGTCCAGGGCAACTCGCCACCGCCACCGCCTGCCGTTCTCGGCCGGGTGAGTCAGGCAGGCCACAAGTGGACGATGTCACCCCGCGCCTCTTCCTCGCCATCTCTAAAAGGCAGCACCAGTAGCAAGCAACAAGCAGTCGTCGGGTTCGTGTTTCGTCTGGATTGCTTTCCGTTCCATCCCGCTCCGTTCCCATGTATAGTCATCACAGCGTGGCCCATTGTGTCGGGCAGTTAAGGGTGGGTTGGCGTTGGGTGTCTCTTGGTTGAATCGTGTCGGTGAAGAATTTTGGGGGGGTTTGAATAGGGGAGCTAAGCAGCCTCGAATCACTGCGGGGGTTGGTAGTTGAGAGGGCGCTTGAACAGCAGAATATGCGGCTCAGGCTCATGAACCTCGTAGTGCTCCCAGCCCAGACTCTGCCGCGCGTGTTAGCGATGCAATGCGTCTTCCCGAGGCGGCCCGGTCGCCTCGGTGCTGCCCGGTGCAACCCAGAGATGGTCGGGTCAACGAACCTGGGTAATACCGAGCGCACGCCATTCCTCCTCCCAAAGGAGCTTCAGCGTGCCATTCTGCGTGTCGTGGTACGCTTTGGGGATGGCCTTGAGCATGGCTTTGGGCAGCTGAACGTGTCGGTACTCGTACTCGCTGTCCGAGTATCTGCGATCAAGGCTTGTCAGTACTGGTTGTCGGGCGGCCGGGGTCCAACGTACCGCGCCGAGTAGTGGATGGAATCGATGTATTCTTCCAGAACAGCCCGCTCGTCGTCGGAGAGACTCCTCGGGTGAGTGTTGCGGCGGCTCATGTCGATGTCCATGACGATGCTGGAGGCGGGGCGGGGGTTTTGGTGTTGGGGTGGGGGGTTGATATCCGGCGAGGCGAGGCAACCCTAAAGCGGGCAACAACAAAGTCTGAAGCGATGGCAGCACAGAGACAGAATCTTAACGGAGCTGGCTTCCAGTCTGATGTGCGGGAGGATGGATCTGAGTAGAGATGACACCCGTCAGACCGCAAGTCGCGAGGTCAGGCGACCGGTCGGTAAACAGACTGCGGTACGGGCGGGGTAGGGCGGGCAGGCGCGAAGGATGGCTGAAACGCAGCGAAGACACCGAATCCAAGGCGAGGGACGGGCGACAAGAGCGTGAGGAAGCAGCGAGGGTGTCCGAGGCGAGGCCGAGGCAGCGCGGGGGGGTCGGGAGAGGAATGTGAATGTGCAATGCGTGTTTTGGTGTTTCTAGATGAAAGTGGCCGGGTCCGCAGAAAGAGTGTAAACAAAACTCCAATGGGGGGACACTGCCAAAAAGATCGTCGCAGTTGTTTCGACTTCCACTGCAGTGCCCGTGCCAGTGCCAGCAGCAGCGTGCAAGGGTCTGGGGCTGGGTGTGGAGGGGGGCACATGGCTTGTGCCAATGGACATGCAGCAGACCCAATGGACACCTTTAGCGGCATCTTCCGAGAGGAGCCAGGCCGACGCCGGGGGTTGCACTGAGGATCTTGTCCAATCTGCCGGGCGGTGAAAGATCACGTGACCACATTATCCGTAGCCAAGTTGGATCCAGAGGGGTTGGCTCTGAAGACCCACCTTTTCTGGCCCTGCACCGCATCCAGTGCGCTAGAGCTCCAAGCTCAATCGGCGCGCGACCTTCGACTTCTGCCCCCAGGTGTCAGCTCTTGCCTGTCGCTCTCAAGCCCCCCATTGCACCTCCAACCGAACGCGTCCCTGTCAGCAGCTCAAAGCGCATCAACTCCAACATAGCCTCCCATCACTACCAAGGCATTACACACTTACCGACCCTGCTGCATGCGCAGAAATATCCCAGCATATTGCGCCGAGTCTCGCCATCGCTGCGCACCAACTCACGATGGATCACAAGCGCAAGGCCGGCTCTGCGAACGCAGTATCTGCTGCAGCCGAGCAGGACGAGCGCAACAGGAAGAAGCAGCGGCTTGCAGAGGTCAGTCTCACCCCCCAATGCGCCAGCTGCACACGATGATGGGTTCGACGCGCCGGGCCACAACAGCCTCGGTGGACTGCTTCTCCAACCCATCCTCATACCACCCATGTGTTCTCTTTGCCATCTGCATCCACCGATAGGGACCTTCCCTCATCATCATAGACTGGCCCTCGATGCTGACCATGCGCCCTAGAAGTACAATTTCAAGGAGCAACCCGAGACGCGCGAGTCGACCACCGAACACGGCCTCTTCTTCCTCGAACTGGTCCGTCGAACCTCGGACAAGAAGTACGTCCGCCGCTCACATTTGCACTGCTTCGCACAGAGCACCAGCTAACCAGCTCCTTCCCTAGCGGACGCCGTGTCGCCGGGTACTTCGAGACCCTCCCGCCTCGTGCCGAGAACCGCGACTACTACAAGAAGACCAAGATGCCAATCTCGCTCGAGATGATCGAGCAGAGGCTGAACAATCATGAATTCGCGACCTTGACCGAGGTCGAGAGCTACTTCAAGCGCATGGTCAGCAACGCCAAAGAGTACTACTCTCGCAACTCAAGCGTTTTTGAGGATGCCGAGCGTGTGCGAAAAGCTCTGAGCAACCATATGACCAAGGTCAACCCGGCGTACCACCGCGGCGATGGCTATACCGCATTCCCTACGCCTATTCCCTCTGATCTGCAGACGGCTGAAGATGACGCCCCCGAGACTCCTGAGGAGGTCGATGATGATGCAAACGCCGGTGCGGATGACGACGCGGACGACGACGAGGAGGACGAGGAGGACGAGGACAGGGACGCTGATGGCGAGGATGACGAACGCCAGCCCTCGGGTCGGCCCTCAATCATCTTGCGCCGCGGCTCAGCCCGCAAAACTGCCAACAGCAGCACGCCTAACGCTGCATCGACTCCTCGCTCCGCAAATCGCAAAGGCGACGATGTCTACACAGATGTCGCGTACCGGGAGTGTACCTTCCAAGAAGCACAGGAAAAGATCATTGAGGAGCTGATCCGCAAGACCGAAGACGGGTGAGCTTTGTTTTCCCTCTCCCTCCCCAACATTCGTGAACAATGTCGGCTGATCATGATCGTTCAGGTATCAAAATCCCCAATTCGAAGTCTTCCTCAACCTTCCGTCACGCTCGCTCAAAGACTACTACCAGCACGTCACGAATCCCCTGTCCATCAAGAAGCTACAGAAGCGTGTCAAGGGCATCCAAGGTCGTGGCAACGTCACTCATGTCACTGAATTTAAGAGCTGGGCAGCGTTTGAGGAAACGGCGAGCCTGATCTGGACGAACGCTCACTTCTACAACGAAGAAGACAGCGAGATCTATGCTCTCGCTTCCGAGCTCGAGGTATGGTGTCTGTCTCTTCGAATTCTGCCCTAGGCACTGACTCCATTCCAGGCATTTACTGTCGATCAGATCAAGCAGGCCAAAAAGGTCGTAGAGGAGCCACCTCAACCTAAGATCAAGCTCAAGGTCTCCAACGAGCAGCCTGCTGCTGCGTCCAAGAAGATCACCATCCAGCTTCCTCCCAGGGGCGGCTCGACATCTTCTCCCGCACCTCCCACACCGGCACGCGGTGCCGAGTCGCAAGGCAACCAAAAGCCTCCAACCTCTAATGGCGCTACCTTCCAACCTGCACCTGCTGCCGCTGTTGGTGGCTCTAATGCTATCGACAGAGTTCGGAGCGTGTCAGCAGCGTCCCCTAGTCCCGCGTTGAACGGCATCAAGAGGGAGAGCACGGCCCGTGCTTCTCCAGCCATGGCTCCCGCTCATCCCAACGGCACGGCAGCAACTCTCAGCGCTGCGCCGGCCCTTAGCAACGCTCAGTTCCAGCCTATTCCAGCTTCGCAGCCTCCCAATGGCACACATCTACCCAAGGTTCAACCGGCCTTTGAGCTGAAGATTCGCCGTGCTGGCAAGGGTGCATCTGATGCTCTCATACAGAACCTCAAGATTCAGACGCACCCCATGTTGAACATGCAACCACATCAGGTTGTGTTCGACTTGACGCCTCTTGAGAGAGAGTGCCAGCAGTCGGTAGCCGTTCACCTGCCGGCCAACCACCTGCGCGTTCAAATCATCTTGACCCTGCCCGCCTTCCTTCAAGCCCAACAGCGGCAATATAAAATTTGGGCTATCGCCAATAGGCACGTGCTCAGCCAACAGGCGCCATGTGCGGGCCAGGTCCTCCCGCCATTCTCGAGTGCCTTCGAGGCGCAGCTTCACGCCGGATCGGTCAACGTCATCGAGGTTCATGTCATCGCCGCGCTGCCCAAGGGAGAGCGTACACCCGACGGCCCTGAAGTAGAACTTGAGCAGTTCACCGTGCTTGCCAATGTCATGCGGAACTAGATCTACCCTTGCATTCCTACAGTCAACGCTCAGTATTCGCTACCAACATCAACCGCTTTGGGCCGCAATAGACATGCGTTTTTAAGCGAAAACAACCAGCACGAGCGCAAGCTTCCTGTCGGAACAGAACTGATGTTGCCGGCTTGGTCTCCAGGCATTTACTCCGTCAAAAAGCCCGAGGGCAATCGTCTTGACAACCGCCATGATGAAGAAATCAGCTATGAAGCCTATCCGCAGAACAGGACGGGAAAGTCGAACATGAAGACGGGAAAAGAAGATGATCCATTTACCGACGGCGATGTCATCGCCAACATCAAATCTGACATTGCTCTGCGGCAGGTTCCGACTCACAACAACCCAAGGCCGACTGCCTTGGGCCTTCCAGCTCTGGACACGAACAGGGTGTTGTTCACCGAGCCTACAGCACGGGCGCGTGCCTCCAATTCCCGCAAGGATACAGTCGATTTCGACCCTATTGATCCGGACATGTGGGCATTTTACAAGAACAGCGGAGCGTCAATTGCGGACGTAGCCCGGATCCCCTTTCAGCCGTCCCCTCGCTATCACCATACCGAATCGACTGCATTTATCGAACGCGCCACGGCCGACATTCGGACACACATCCTCAATGTTCATCTTTCCCCACACAACGACGTGGACGGTACGCAACACGCCGCGGAGACGAGCAAGTCGAATGCTGCTTTTGCCGTACCTGACACACCAACTCGGCAGGGACGGCAGGTTCGGTATGACCTTCGAACTCGGGATAACCGGTGCGAGCAGCCTCAGCGGGCTCAGCAGGGTCCTCGGACGCGTCATGACCTTCGAGGCTCGGTCGATCAGCGAGTTCACAACGCCCAGCGGATCCAGCAAGGCCGGAGTGCACTTCCAATTCTCGCCCCCGTTTCCAGCCCCAAGACTCAGCACCACAGTTCAAATGCCAGTAACAGCCTGGAGACACGCCACAGCCAGTAATTTCAGCGTGGCGGTCAGAACGCAGTGGTCAAAAGCCGCGGACGGCCACAACAACACCATTTCCCGGAGTTATGGCTGGGGAAGCTCACTTCGCCGAGCCTGTTCGTCGAGGGTCGGCTGGAGCCATACTGCAAGGGTACGGTGGCTGATGTCTAGTGCTTTTGTTTTTGTTTGGTTATCGGAGTTTGGCAATTGAAAAACGGAACCACGGAGGTGACAGGGCACAAGGGTGATCATGTCTGATATCCCGAGCAAAAGCCCTTGGCGTAAGGAGCAAGATTATGAATTGTATGGAGTACACTCGCACCAAGTGCGGCCATAGCCGGCGGAGAAGCCTTGTTCTATCTGAGCATATGTTAGGCTGTTTGTCACGCGGATTATGGAGACCTTGATTGCTCCGCTTCAGGGGTACCATCACCACCGCCTCTAGGTTGTTAACTTGAAATTCCAAAAGATTGCATCGTGCTGGCAACACCCGCCTCCTCATCGCTCACTCCGTGATCTGGTCGTTCTTCCCGACACCCCTCAATCGCTGTCGTTGATGGCCCCGTCCTTCTTCATGGCGATGAGACGCTCAACGTCTCTGATCTCTCCGCGGCGGTGGCGGCCCGGGGGCTTGGGCGATGCGGCCTCGCCTGTGTCGCCGGGTTCGTGAGCGACGGGCGCCGGCTGAAAGGGCTGGTGGTGTTGCTGCGCAGGCTGCTGAGGCGCGGCCGGGTCGTTCTGGTCCCGAGGGGGTGCCGGATGGTCGGGGGCCTGCGGCGCGGGGGGCAGGTAGGCAGGGGGATAGTAGACGGGGGCGAGATGGAAGGTCGGCGGGGCGGAGACGGGAGCGGCAGCGGGGGCGGCGGGGACTCCGCCGCCGGCGAGGGTGATGGGGTTCGCAATGCTGATGGCTGGTCCTGCCACAGGCGGAGCGGGGACCAAGACCTGGGCTTCTGACGCCCGTTCTGCCGGCCGGAGCGGGGGCTCCAGCTTCTTGGACGCGTTGGCCGAGGCGCCGAGTGCGAGGACGAGGAGAGTGAGCCGGAGGGTGACCATGGCGGACGTTCAGCGAAACGCAGGATTCGACAGACGAGGATGGTGGACAAGCGCAAGGATGACATGTGGGATAGAGGAACGAAGCTTTATAATGGATGTGGACTTCGGCAGGAGGCAGGAGAGAGAGGACTCGGAAGATGCAAGCTTGCTTGTGTAACTTTGCCACAGCTTCAGTCCAAAGCCAGCTCCTCAGTGCGGCATCTCTCGCACCCTCGTGTGTGCTTGCACGTCTCTGAGGCCCGAGATTCCCTGGCCCGGCGTTCGGGTACAGTATCCGATTTGAAGGGCATTAAGCTTGGAGCTTGTCGGGTAAGGGTCGCTTCAGCATACATCACGCCATGGGAAGACGCCAGCCGGATACTGAGAAGTATCTTCAGGTCTGCTCTTGCATGGTCATGTGTGATTATCTGTTTCGAAGTGGCGTGAAGCCGTGATGAACGGCCCTCCGAACAACATGTCACTCAGGATACCTTTGTACCCCTTGACCCCCGAGTCGTTGAACGTATGACGGGGTTATAGTCGTACTCGCATTCAGCATGGTGTACCGTGACATAACCCGAGCCGACCTGTCTTGTTCTGGAACGTTTCGTCGCGGAGGCTCCCTAGGACGCTGTGCTGGACGTGGAAGTCGAGCAATTTATATATAAAGTCGAGCAAAAGATGCCGTCGACCTCAACTGGTCTTCCGTCGTGACCGTTATGCACCAGCCACAGTCAGGTTGGCCAGCAGTGATAGCCAGCCACATACAGGTCTGCCATTAGTCATGACGAAGGGCCGGTGGTCGGGCAGGGCAACGAGATACGTACCTGGGCCCCCTCCATGTTAACTCCGTAGGCGGGATTGGATGCGTCACAGGCAGGGAGAAAAAAAAAACTGGCGGTGACTCCAGGAAGCACGGGCCAGCAAACGGGAGAAAAAAGTCCAGGGGCCCTGTGCCTGTCGCGGGACGGGATTTGGCACTTTGGTGCAAGACGATTGGCTCGCCCTCGCCGCATGGCGTCGAGCAAGGCGACGCGTGGGGTTTGGCGGGGCTCCTGGGGGGCGTATGGACCCTTGTCGCCAGGCCTAGCGCCTGCAAATGCCAATGGACCGGCAGGCCCGCCGGAGCAGAGCAGAGCCAGGTCAATGGCGGAGGGGCAAGACGAGACGAGAAACGAGGCAAAACGGCAAGAGGGCGTGAGGTAGAAAGACTGCCCTGGCCTCCCACCTTGCCTGCCGACTTGCCTACCTCACCTCAGCTCCCTTACCTTCCCTACCTACCTCGGACACCATCCCCAGATTTTCCTGTTGTGACTCAACCGACGGAGGACCTCGACCATAAAAGCACAGCCCAAGGCCAAACCTTCCTCCACACTTCTTCATCATTCTTATCCCCCGTTTCTCCAGACCCTCAGCTCGCCTCGACTCGACCGAACCACAGCCATGTGCCCTACTCCCGATGCCCCGGCCGCCAATGGCCACTCCAACGGTGCCAATGGCACTTCGAATGGTGTCAATGGCAAGAACGGAGGTTCGTATGCCTTGAGCTCCAGCTCGCTCTGTACCGCTCCTCCATCCAGCATGCTGACTTGTCCACCCAGACCACTCCGGTTACACCGGTGTTCAGGTAAGGCCAGCCCGTCTGTCTCCAGCTTCAGCTGCCCTCGTGACGCCTCCCGTCGCGACACACACCTCCCACACCTCCCACACACCTCGCGCCCTTGGCCATGGGTTCTGACCAGCTTCAAGACCAAGGTGCAACACTCGAGCCCATACAAGCCCGTCGGCGACTTCTTGAGCAATGTCTCGAGGTTTAAGATCAGTACGTTCGCGCGCCCCCCCCCCGTTGCCCCAGAAATCGGCTCGGCGCATCCCTCTGACTTAAGTCCCCCCTCAGTCGAGTCCACCCTCCGCGAGGGTGAGCAGTTCGCCAACGCCTTCTTCGACACCGAGACCAAGATCACGATCGCCAAGGCCCTCGACGACTTTGGTGTGGACTACATCGAGCTGACGAGTCCTGCCGCTTCGTGAGTTCACATCCACTGGGTGTATGGCGCCATCGATCGCGCTGCTAACCTTGGCAAGGGAACAATCGCGCAAGGACTGCGAGGCTATCTGCAAGCTCGGCCTCAAGGCCAAGATCCTGACTCACGTCCGCTGCCACATGGACGACGCCCGCCTGGCCGTTGAGACCGGTGTCGACGGTGTCGACGTCGTCATCGGCACTTCGTCCTTCCTGCGCGAGCACTCCCACGGCAAGGACATGACCTACATCATCAACGTAAGCGCTCTATGGCGTCCCTCGTCTCGGATGGCCACTGACCCAGCGTAGACCGCCGTCGAGGTGATCCAGTTCGTCAAGTCCAAGGGTCTTGAGATCCGATTCTCCAGCGAGGACTCTTTCCGCAGCGACCTTGTCGACCTGCTCTCTCTCTACAGCGCTGTTGACAAGGTCGGCGTGCACCGAGTCGGCATTGCCGATACCGTTGGATGCGCCAGCCCCCGCCAGGTCTACGACCTTGTCAGGACGCTGAGGTGAGTCATGCTGTCATGCTCCCCAGCCGAACGTTTACTGATCGCTATTACAGAGGTGTTGTCGGCTGCGATATTGAGACCCATTTGTGAGTTTCCCCGCCCGTCTTTGCGATGGCCACACAAGCTAACATCATCTAGCCACAACGACACTGGCTGCGCCATCGCGAATGCCTACTGTGCCCTTGAGGCTGGCGCGACACATAGTGAGTCTTGTTTGCCAAGGACACCATTGGAACAGAACGGCTAACTCTGGGTCAGTCGATACCTCCGTCATTGGCATTGGCGAGCGCAACGGCATCACCCCGCTCGGTGGCCTCATGGCGAGGATGATTGTTGCCGACCACGACTACGTCACCAGCAAGTACAAGCTCCACAAGCTCAAGGCGCTCGAGGACCTCGTCGCCGAGAGCGTCGAGATCAACATCCCCTTCAACAACCCCATCACGGGCTTCTGCGCCTTCACCCACAAGGCAGGCATTCACGCCAAGGCCATCCTCAACAACCCCTCCACCTATGGTACGTTCTCCTTTCGTGTAGGAAAGTGGCGGTCCACAACTCCATGGCTAACCTTTCTGAAGAAATCATCAACCCTGCCGACTTCGGCATGAGCCGCTACGTCCACTTCGCCTCGAGGCTCACCGGCTGGAACGCCATCAAGAGCCGAGTCGAGCAGCTCGGACTCAGCATGACTGATGCCCAGGTCAAGGTCGTTACGCAGAAGATCAAGGCCCTGGCGGACGTCAGGCCCATCGCCGTCGACGACGCGGACTCGATCATCCGCACCTTCCACCTGAACCTCACGGCAGACAGCGAGAAGCCCCTGCTGCCCAACATGACCGAGGAGGAGCGAATCAAGTTTGAGCAGGCGGAGAAGGAGCTCGCCAAGGTGCCCGAGAAGAGGGCGCTCGATGAGGCTGCTGGCGTCGAGGCCGACGTCGCCGCCAAGAAGGTCAAGGTTTGAGAGGAGTGAGCATTCAGTGATGATGACGAGGCTGAAAATGTGACATGAGCCCTGATTTCTTATACCATACATGGGGCGTTTGGACTACAAAATTGCGACTTGGGCTCCAGGCTGGGAGAATTTGAATGGTTAGAATTACGTTCAAATATATCCCAATGATTTTTAAAGCTCTTGTCGCCGCAGGATCTGGCCGACGGTGAACGGTGAAGCTATGCAGTCGGCCATTTGTGTCCTGATAGCTTAAGATGCGAAGAAATCAAAGGTTGACGTGGTGGTCTCCAACTGTCAGTCAGTGGTGGGAGGGGACTGGCAGGAGAATCGAGGGGTTGAGCGGGCCCAGCCGCGCGATAAGATAAGAAGTCCAGAAAAAAGTCCAACCTCCGTTTTCCATCCTCTCGCCGCCGCCCGTCTCCCACCCAGCGCCAGCAATACACCCAAAGCCTCCCGAAACCAAACAACCAGTCACTCCGCCATGATAAGACCCTGAAGCCGTTCTCCTTACCGATCGCTTTACCGATCTTCGAAACATCCCAATCGCCACCCGAACGCTCCCCCCCCCCCCCCCCCCCCCCCCCCCCGAGAGCCCAACACAGAAACCGCAGCGGCACCACGATGGACGCTCACGCCCTCCTCACCTCGCAGGGCTGGCGCGGCGCAGGCCACTCCCTGCACGCGACGTCGGACGCCATCGGCCTGTCGAAGCCGCTGCTGCTGAACCGGCGCGACGGCAACAAGGGCATCGGGCAGAAGGCGCACTACACGAGCGACCAGTGGTGGATGAACGCGTTCGACGAGCAGCTGCAGGGGCTGAGCACGACGACGAGCAAGGAGGGCAAGCTCGGGGTCGTGCAGGCGGTCAAGGGCGGCGGGCGGATCGGCGGCGTGGAGAAGGGGGCCGGCGGGCGCTGGAAGCTGGGGGGCTGCTTCGTGCGCGGCGGGTTCCTGGAGGGGACGATCGAGCACCTGGAGAGAGAGAAGAGGAGCGCAGACGACAAGGAGAAACAGGAGGAGGACGACGTGACAAGCGACAGCAGCGCGACGGGGACGTCGACGCCGGCCGCGGAGGCGAAAGAGACCAAGGCCGAGAGGAAAGCGAGGCGCGCGACGCGGAGGGCGGAGAGGGAGGCGAAGCGGAAGAGGAAGGAGGCGAAGAGGAGCCTGAGGGCGTCGAAGAGCTCGTCCAAGAGCTCGTCGAAGAGGGCGTCTTCGGACGAGGACTCGGACAAGCCGAAGCGCGAGGAGACGAGAGAGGAGAGGCGGGCGAGGAGAGAGGCGAAGCGCATACGGCGAGCGGCGCGCAAGACGGCGTGAGCGGGGTGCGATGCTGGAGTTTTGGATTCAAAAGACGCGTCGAGCGTGCGTGATACCCAGGCCGGTCCGAGAGACCGGGCCGATGGAGCATGGCGGCGTTCAGATCTATGGAGCATTTGCCCCGGCGCGTGACGGGAATGCAAGTTTCGAAGTCATGAAAAGGATCGGAAACGAAACGGACGGCTCCTCTCGATGACGAGACTAGAGCATCGTTGAACGACCGAGGAAGTGGCCGCAAGTCTAGTCGACGTCATGACGGGATGCCCATCAACCCACACTCATCAACACTGAACAGCACGGGCTGCGCCGAAGCGGTAGCCTGTGAGCTTTCCACATACAATAGAAGCTCGGTGCCCCCATCTTTCGGTTGCTGGGGCTGGCGAAGAGCGATTTCAATGCAATGCTGATAGAATTTTCCAAAGAAGACATTCCCACAATAATCATCAACCTGCGTAATGAAGAATCGTTGTCAACGTCGCTACAGTCGTGCCCGTCTCTATGTCTCCTTCGGCGCCTTGCCCGGCTTGTTCGACAACAGCCACGGTCGCCGGTCCCAGAAGTCATCTTTGATGATGTCCAGATGCTCAATCACGATGCGCGCCTTGCTCCGCCTCTTCTTGTCCTTCTCGCTCTGGGACTTGGTCATCTGGACTGGCTCCGCAATGGCATCGGCGTCTGCCTGGACGTTGT
The DNA here is from genome assembly GCA_002851715.1 of Verticillium klebahnii. Taxonomy (NCBI): domain Eukaryota; kingdom Fungi; phylum Ascomycota; class Sordariomycetes; order Glomerellales; family Plectosphaerellaceae; genus Verticillium; species Verticillium klebahnii. Next base: position 1,414,597 of record NMXL01000007.1, on the reverse strand, counting down.
GCGTGCCGGGCTCCACGAGTTCGTACTGCGAAGATTTAGTGACGTCGTCTTCGAATTTGAGGGAGGGGGGAGACGCACGTCTCGGAACACTACGCTGCCCTTCTTGTAGATCTCGGGCTCGTTGTTGTAGTTGATGTGGAAGCGGGAGAAGAGAATCTCGTTCTTGTCGCCCGAGACCGTTCCTGCCAGCAGTTCCTCGGCCGCACGGTTGTCCATGCCGCCGAGCTGGATCAGCGACCAGAAGGTCGTGTTGTACAGGTTGTTGATGTGGCCTGCCATGAATCAGCACGTCTGCGGGCCAGTCAGTCAGTCTCTGAGGGGTTCGACTCACAATCCACCTGTCGCCAGCTCATGTAATCTCTCAGATTCTGCACGCTGGGGTAGCAGACGGCCCTCCCGTCAAAGCTGGGCAGCGGCAAGGTCAGGGGCGAGTCGGGGAAGTACGTTGACCAGGAGTGGATGTAGTGCGCCGTAAAGGTCGAGACGATGGTCGTGACGAGCTTGCTGGCCCGCCTCTCGAACAGCGTGCATGACTTGTGGAAGACGAAGCTGTACTCGTCGCTGATGCCGTAGGCGATGGTGATGTCAGGCATGTCGGTCATGACGGCCCTGGCGGCGGCGTTCATGAGGTCGAGAGCGCGCTTGTCGTTGGGCTTCTCGAAGCCGTGCTTGGCGCAGAGCCTGTAGCCTGATGAGTGGCATGTTCCAACGGCGTACGGGCAACCGGGATTCTCACTTGGTGAAGCCTCGTCCGTCTATCCTGACGACCACCCATGTGTTCTGGAGCAGAATGTCTGGTTGCTCGAAGGCCTTGACATATTCAAACCTGACCACTGTTAGCTGAGGCTCGTCCCATGACGGTCGGGACCCTTACTTGGAGTTCGCCATGATGCTCTTGGTCTCAATCCAGCGCCTGGTTCCAAAAGAAATCGAGTGTATGTGTGTGTGCGTGTGTGTGTGTGTGTGTGTCTGTATAAGTCACGAGCGCTCGACGATCCAAATCGAAGTGAGATATGGTGGTGGGGGAGGGGTCGTTGCAGCGGGGCTGCAGGCCTGCACCACCTAGGCCCGCGCAGCGCATCAGTCTTCCGTGTCGCGTTCCAGTTTCTCCAATTGCACGTTACGCCCAACCACTTGCTTTATCAACCCGTCACCGTACCCGACTGCGGCAGCGATTCGGATCGCGCGCCCAAATCTTAGAAGAAACGATTTGACTCCCAGATCCTCCCGCAAAACATGCGCCCCTCGACACCATGAACCTGCTTCTAGCCGACCCCGAAGAGGCGGTCGAGTACATCGAGCAAATCACCAACACGAACACCATCCGCTCCGGTCACGCAACATGTTTGCGCTTCAACAGGACAGGCGACTTCCTCGCCTCCGGACGCGTCGATGGCACCCTGGTTGTCTGGGATATTGAGACCATGGGCGTCGCGAGGAAGATGCGCGGCCACAACAGGAGCATCACGTCGCTGAGCTGGTCGGGATGCGGCCGCTACCTGCTGTCTGCGTGCCAGGGGTGGAAGGTCATCTTGTGGGACCTGCAGGATGGGAAGAAGCATCGCGAGGTACGCTTTCGAGCGCCGGCGTACATTGCTGAACTGCATCCCCATAACCCGTGGGTGCCCCTCCCCGCGCTCTCTCCCTAGGCCTCTGCTAACAGCACAGTCACCTTTTCGTCGCATCGCTGTTTGAGGACCAGCCGATGCTCGTCGATACCACCGACCCCGTCGAAGTCAGACATGCCCTGACCTCAATACCGAAGCGATCGAGCGGAGACGCAGACGAGGCGCTGGCCGAGAAGCACGCGAAGGAGGACGCCAAGCAGACGACGACCGTGACAATCTTCACGGCGTCCGGCGACCACATCATAGCGGGGACGAACAAGGGTTGGATCAACATCATCGACGTCAAGAGCCGGGCCGTCATCCACTCCGGCAAGCAGTGCAACGGCGTCATCACGACGTTGCGTCTGACCAGATCGGGCCGCGACCTGCTGGTCAATTCCCAAGATCGAAAGGTCAGGACATTCTACGTCCCTAACCTCACCGCACAAGACCTCGACGTCGACACGCTCTACCTCATCAAGGAACACGAATTCGAGGATCAGGTCAACAGGCTGTCGTGGAACCACGTCACGTTCACGGCGACGGGCGAATACGTGGCTGCGTCCACCTACAACAATCACGAGATCTACGTCTGGGAGCGCCGGACCGGCAGTCTCACGAGGATACTGGACGGGCCAAAGGAGGAGCAGGGTGTCATAGAGTGGCACCCGCAGCGCCACTTCCTGGCGACCTGCGGTCTCGAGACGGGCAGGATATATGTCTGGTCCATCATTCCCGAGCAGAAGTGGGCGAGGCTGGCGCCCGACTTTGCGCAGGTCGAGGAGAACCAAGAATACGTCGAACGGGAGGACGAGTTCGATATATACGGCCAGGAGGAGCTGACCAAGCGGCGACTCGACGCCGAAGACGAGGACGTCGACGTGGTGATTCCGTACGAGGACGGAGCCTCGGAGCGGCAGATCGGTGGTGGAGATGGAAGCGGAGGCAAATTTCGGATGCCGATTCTATTCGACCTTGCGGACAGCGACAGTGAGGAGGAGTTCGTGGCCGTTTCGACCGGGACGATGCGTAGGAGGAGCCCCGGGGCGGACGGCGAGATACCCGAAGACACAGCGGCAGACAAGAAGGCACCGGCACGGCGGCGGGGCGCCAAGGCGAAAAAAAGGTAGGAGGGCGTGGGAACGAGCGAGGATGAGGGGTTGTAGAGCGAGGTAGATCGAGAAATGGATCCTAGGAGGCCTTTGTCCGACGCATGATGCAGTGTGTCTGATGCCGTCTCAAAGTGGTCGTGCCCCCGGGCGATCCATTGGTGCAGAAAGCTGCTTTGTCCTTGCCCGTCATCCCCGCTTCGTGCGCGATGCTTGTCGAGGGCCGAAACATATCCAAAGGACGGGACGTGGAGGACTCGATGGGAAGGCTTGTCCCCCTGGGAATTGGAGGATAGGAGCGCTGGCAGCCAGTGAATGTCCACGATTGAACAGCAACCGTTTCGTGGCTGACAAAGCAAGTCGAGGTCCTCTCCATTCACACCAACGGCTGGGCGTCGGTACCTCAGGCAACACAAAAAGACCCACCACCCACGCCCAAGTACCCAAAGGGGGCTAGCGCCATCTCCAGGCTGCGCAGCCGCCTTGGAGGCAAGATTTCTCTCTGACCTGCTGGCTCCTGCCGTCGCCTCACCACCTCCCCTTCACCATCGATATCCTCCCCATCAACCTCGCGGCGTCATCACCACGCGCGTCCCAAACAGTGCTTCGAGACTGCCGCCGACATCTCGACACGTGCACCGACTCTTAGCAACGCGATTTTCGACGTTTCGACGACTCCGTAGCGGTGGCGGCCATTGGGGTGACGAGTAGGAACGGCTACTCCTGGGCCGCTGGCCAGAGGGATCGGATTTGATTTTTCTCCACGAGCGCGCCTCATCAACCCAAACGGCTTGCGCAGTCTCTCCTTCCATCATCGACACGGTTTTCGCGGGGGAAGGAAACGGGTTTTCTTGCGACTTTGCGACTTGTTCGACTTTTTCTCACCTTCGCTTTACGACGTGTTGATTACGACCCTCGATCGATCGGATCGCCTCTCTCCATTCCCAAGGTCGCGAATTCTTCCTTTCGACGCGCTTTCCATCATCAACGGCCATCGCCCACCTAATTTCCATCAAGTCGCGCGACTTCCGACCCGCTGTCGATAGTCGCTCCGACACAAAACACCGCCCAGCATGGCGAACCTCTACTTCACGCACTCGAGTGCGCCCGTCAAGACGATTGAGGAGATTCAGTTCGGCCTCATGTCGCCCGAGCAAATCAAGACGATGAGTGTCTGCCACGTCATCTACCCGGAAACCATGGACGAGACGCGCACCAAGCCACGCGACAGCGGCCTCAACGACCCTCTCCTCGGTTCCATCGATCGCCAGTTCAAGTGCAAGACGTGCACGCAAGCCATGGGCGAATGCCCCGGTCATTTCGGTCACATCGAGCTCGCCAAGGGCGTCTACCACCCCGGTTTCATCAAGAAGGTTAAGAAGATCCTTGAGATCGTCTGCCTCGAGTGTTACAAGGTCTTGGGTGATAGAGTCAGTCTACTCGACGCGAAGTGGCTGCCTTGGTTCTTGTCATGCTAACCTGCCTGCTCAGAATGATCCTGAATTTGAACAAGCTGTGAACACGAGAGACCCCAAGCAACGCTTCCACCGCGTCTGGCTCCACTGCAAGAAGAAGAAGCGCTGCGAGAACGAGCTCAAAGAAGAAAAGGACGGCCCCGACTCTTTCCCCGAGTTGAGGAAGCAGAACCAAGTCCCCCACGACGGCTGTGGCAACGTCAAGCACGACATTCGTCAGAAGGCCCTGCAGCTGATTGAGAAGGTCACGTCGACGACCGAGGACGGCGTCAAGGATATCAAGGAAGTTCCCATCACGGCCGACCGTGCCCACGGTATCCTGCGACGCATCTCTGACGATGACCTGAGGGATATGGGCCTCAACCTTGACTACGCTCGTCCTGAGTGGATGATTGTCACGGTCCTCCCGGTTCCGCCTCCTCCTGTCCGTCCTAGTATCTCCATGGACGGCACAGGTCAGGGTCTCAGGAACGAGGACGATTTGACCTACAAGCTCGGTGATATCATTCGCGCTAACGGAAACGTCCGACAAGCCATCCGAGAAGCCTCACCTGCCCACATCGCGAGGGACTTTGAGCAGCTGCTCCAGTATCACGTCGCCACATACATGGACAACGACATCGCTGGCCAACCACGCGCTCTTCAAAAGAGTGGCCGTCCGGTCAAGGCTATCCGCGCTCGTCTTAAGGGAAAGGAGGGTCGTCTCCGAGGCAACTTGATGGGAAAGCGTGTCGACTTCTCCGCGCGTACTGTTATCACCGGTGACGCTAACCTGTCTCTGGACGAGGTCGGTGTTCCCAGGAGTATTGCGAGAACCCTGACGTACCCCGAGACCGTCACTCCGTACAACATCGGCAAGCTGCACGAGCTGGTCATGAATGGACCCAACGAGCATCCTGGTGCCAAATACGTCATTCGCACAGACGGTACGAGAATTGACTTGCGGCACCACCGACGTGCTGGGCAGATTTCGCTCGAGTACGGCTGGAAGGTGGAGCGGCATCTCATGACGGGTGATTATATCATCTTCAACCGTCAGCCGTCACTTCACAAGGAGTCTATGATGGGTCACAGAGTCCGCGTCATGCCCTACTCGACGTTCCGACTGAACCTGTCCGTCACATCCCCATACAACGCCGATTTCGACGGTGACGAGATGAACCTCCACGTCCCGCAAAGCGAAGAAACTCGGGCTGAAATCAAGGAGCTGTGCATGGTCCCTATCAACATCGTTTCCCCGCAGCGAAACGGTCCCCTCATGGGTATCGTACAAGACACCCTTGCTGGCGCTTACAAGCTGTGTCGTCGTGACGTCTTCCTTGCCAAGGAGGAGGTCATGAACATCATGCTCTGGGTCCCTAACTGGGACGGCACGATCCCCGTACCGGCCATCCTGAAGCCCACGCCCCGGTGGACTGGAAAGCAAATCATGAGCATGGCTATCCCTGAGATTGTCAGTCTCAGTAGTCTACCTGACACGAAGGAAGACAACTCGGTCAAGGACGAGGGTCTGCTGATCCAGTCCGGCCAGCTGATGTACGGCCTCCTCACCAAGAAGGTCATTGGTGCCGCCAGTGGTGGTATCGTCCACATCGTCTACAACGAGCACGGTCCAGAGGCTGCGATGAAGTTCCTTAACGGCGTTCAACAAACCGTCAACTACTGGCTGCTCCACAACGGTTTCAGTATCGGTATCGGCGATACCATCCCTGATACCCTTACCATTGAGAAGGTCCAGGGTCACATCGATGAGCAGAAGGACGAGGTCGCTCGTCTCACCAAGCAAGCGACCAACAACGAGCTTGAGCCATCTCCCGGCATGAACATCCGAGAAACGTTCGAGAGCAAGGTCTCGCGAGCACTTAACACGGCTCGTGACAAGGCTGGTACCACGACACAGAAGAGTCTGAAGGATCTCAACAACGCCGTCACCATGGCTCTGTCTGGTTCCAAGGGTTCGTCCATCAACATTTCGCAGATGACTGCCCTTGTGGGTCAGCAGATCGTCGAGGGCAAGCGTATTCCCTTCGGCTTCAAGTACCGCACCCTGCCTCACTTCACCAAGGACGACTACTCTCCCGAGGCCCGTGGCTTCGTCGAGAACTCGTACCTTCGTGGCCTCACCCCCAGCGAGTTCTTCTTCCACGCCATGGCTGGTCGTGAGGGTCTCATTGATACTGCTGTCAAGACTGCCGAGACTGGTTATATTCAGCGTCGTCTCGTGAAGGCGCTCGAAGATGTTAGCGCTAAGTACGACGGCACGGTCCGCAACTCCCTCGGCGACATCATTCAGTTCCTCTACGGTGAAGACGGCCTGGACGCTATCTACATCGAGAAGCAGCGCATGGACTTCCTCAACATGTCCAACAAGAAGTTCGACGACCGCTACAAGCTCGATGTCATGGACGCCAACAAACCTGAGGAGCTCGAGTGGCTCGAGTACGGAAACGAAATCGCTGGTGATCCTGCCGCTCAGCAGCTCCTGGACGAAGAATACGAAGCCCTGCTGGAGGATCGCAGGATCGTCCGAGACATCAACTTCCGCAGGAAGGACGACGAGTCGATGCAGCTGCCGCTCAATATTGTTCGTATCATGGAGACTGCGAAGAAGCTCTTCAATGTCGCGGACTTCCAGCGTAGCGACCTGACGCCCCAGGACGTCATTCCTGCTGTCTCCGGCATGTTGGAGAGGATGACCGTTGTTCGTGGAAACGACGGGCTTTCTCGGGAGGCCGACTACAACGCTACGATCCTCTTCAAGGCTCATATGCGCTCCCGTCTGTCCTTCAAGCGTATTGCCTGCATGCAGCGTCTCAACAAGCTAGCCTTCAACCACGTTCTGGGTGAGCTTGAAGGTCGCTGGGCCAAGGCTTCCATCAGCCCTGGTGAGATGGTCGGTGTCCTAGCCGCGCAGTCCATTGGTGAGCCTGCAACGCAGATGACGCTGAACACGTTCCATTTCGCCGGTGTGTCGTCCAAGAACGTCACTCTTGGTGTGCCGCGTCTCAAGGAGATTCTCAACCTGGCACAGAACATCAAGACACCCTCCATGGTTGTCTACTTGAGCGAGGGCACCGCAACCCAGGAAGCTGCCAAGGCACTCCGTAGCACCGTCGAGCACACCACACTTCGCTCCGTCACGGCTATGACCGAGATCTACTACGATCCCGACCTCGAGAACACGGTCATTCCCTCCGATACCGACATGGTCGAATCGTACTGGGCGATTCCTGACGACTCTCATGAATCGGCGAACCTGCAGAACAGGTGGCTGCTGCGTATTACGCTCGATCGCCAGAAGATGCTCGACAAGGAGCTGACTGTCGAGGATGTCGCTCAGCGCATCAAGGCGGACTACCCTAACGACTGCAACCTCGTTTTCAGTGACAACAACGCAGACGAGCAGGTTATCCGCATCCGTACCATCAAGCCCGACAAGGGCGGTGACGACGAGAACAAGGTAGAGGACGATGTCATGCTGAAGCAGTTCGAGACCCATCTTCTGGACACTCTGACCCTTCGCGGTGTCTTGGGCATTGAGAGGGCCTTCTTGAACAAGGAGACCAAGCTTATCGAGACGAACGATGGTGCGCTGCTTGCAGCCAAGGCGGATGATCGTTGCCAGGAATGGTATCTCGACACGTCCGGTACCTCGCTCAGCTCCGTTCTGATGGTCGAGGGTGTTGACGCCACGCGCACATACACCAACCACTTGTGGCAGATCAACGAGGTGTTCGGTATCGAGGCGGCCCGAGGCGCGCTGGTCCGCGAGTTGACGCAGGTGCTGGCGTTCGACGGTTCCTACGTCAACCATCGCCATCTCGCGCTCCTGGTCGACGTCATGACCTACCGAGGTGGCATCTCTGCTGTTACCCGTCACGGTATCAACCGTGCCGATACTGGCGCTCTCATGCGTTGTTCCTTCGAGGAGACGGTCGAGATTCTGCTCGAGGCCGCCGCCGTCGGTGAGCTCGACGATTGCCGTGGTATTTCTGAGAACGTCATGCTTGGACAGATGGCGCCCATGGGAACCGGCCACTTTGAGGTTCTCCTTGACCCCAAGATGCTCGAGACTGTCATCAGCGACAACTCCAGGATGGGTCTGGTTCCTGGTATGCCTGTCAAGGGTGGCGAGATGGGTGGAGCGGCTACGCCGTACGATACGGGATCACCCATGGACTCTGGTTACCTGTCTCTCGGCTCGCCGTCTTCTAACGAAGGCAACTTCTCCCCCATTGTGGGTGCCGGCTCCGACGACAACGCTGGGTTCGGTACCGAGTACGGCGGCACGTACGGCGGCTTCGGCGGCGCGAGTCCTGGCCGTGCAGGGGCTACCAGCCCGTTCACCACGTCTCCCACGTCGCCTTTCAGCAGCTTCGCTGGTGCTGGTGGCTACTCGCCGACGTCTCCCGGCGGCGGTTACTCACCAACGTCGCCGCTCATGGACGGTGGTGCCCGCTACGCGACCTCGCCGCAGTTCAGCCCGTCGTCGCCCTCCTTCTCTCCCACGTCGCCTGTTCATCGCCCGACCAGCCCGGCCAGTCCCAACTACAGCCCGACGTCACCGAGCTACTCGCCCACCTCTCCCACCTCTCCGAGACATTACTCGCCCACGTCCCCAGCGCAGTTCAACTCGCCCACGTCGCCCAGCTACTCGCCGGCCAGTCCCAGCTACAGCCCGACCTCGCCGAACCTTCACGGTGCAGGTCCGACCTCGCCGTCGTACTCGCCCGCATCGCCTTCGTGGTCTCCGACCTCGCCGGAGCACTCATACTCGCCCACGAGCCCGAGCTTCCAGCGGCCGGCGATGCAGCAGTCGCCGACGAGCCCCAATTACTCCCCAACTGTGAGTTTACCGCCTTGATGATCAACAAGGCGACGGACTACGTACTGACTTTTCTCGCAGTCTCCCTCTTTCTCCCCGAGAACCCCTGGTCCCTCAGGTTCCGGCAACCAATAGTGGGTATCATCCTTGACTGCAGGCCAGAATCACCGCTAACCGCTACGCAGCTCTCCTAATTCTCCCACCAACGACTGAAACGGCACCGACTCGCATGGGACGCGATGATTCGACACACAGACACAGGCTGTCATAACTTGATATTTCCTCCTCTCCTCCCTCCCCGTTCCTCGCGGAGGGCGGCGGAGGGTTTGCTTGGCATTATAGAGCCGCCGCCACCGCCGCCGTCGTAACGATTGCAGCAGCAGCACGGTGCAGCGCTGAAGAAAAAAAAAGAAGACGAAGTCTAGAGCTGGCGGGGCGAGGACCCCCCGCGCAGCAGACCCTCCTGAACCCTGCGCAGGATTGGCGAGAAGGGGCAGGACGTGAAACAAACAAACACACAAACCATTGAGAAAAGCGCGAAAAATTGAGATTTCTGTATAAAGCCGACTTGTACACTACGCGAAGGGGACGATGGAGGCCAGCACACGCAGATTGAGCGGATGGAACGGGGGTGGTGGTGGAAGGCCAGGGGAAGGATGCCTTGTCTTTTTTCCTACCTCACTCTCCGCTGCTTCTTCTTTTTTTCCCATTTTCAATCTCCGTCTTGTGTCTGGCGAGAAAAGGGGGTGGTGTTTGCCTGCTTCTTTTTTTTTCCAGGGAGGACTGAGGACTGCGAAAGGATGATATCTCAGATTGGCCCAGATTCGAGGGGATGAGGACGGAGTGAGCCCCAGGCAGGCAGGCAGGTAGGTGGGCAGGTGGTGTCGGCATGTTTCTAGCATTAGCAAAGCGCACCCGCTGATAATGGTGCGAAATGAGATTGGCTCTACGTTGTGTCTGTCATGCTACGACATCTAAGTGACGATGTCTGTCTGGTCAGCCGGCTGATGCTTTCCCTGGTCAGGGGCGCGGGCAAGATAGGGGCCGAAACCATCTCCTTGAGCGAGCAGGCACACAGCCCACACTTTCCTGCGTCCAACCCGTTTTTTCTCAAGTCACGACCGGGCGTTGTTGGATACAGGCACTCGCTCGTAACGCGGCCAGTGAGAAGGCTGTCCGCACCACGAGCATCACGACACCTCGCCCTCGTCCTGGAGGCAAAGTACCCCTCGAGGCACAGGTACATCAGGATCCCCCGCCTCCACCATGGCGTGCACATCGTCACATTCCCAGTTTGCCCGAGAAAGCCCAGCCAGCTCTCTCGCCAACGCCAACGACCCCCTCCTTCCCACCCGATCGCCGGGCCCAGTGACGCCGCGGCAGACTCAAGCGAACCCCTGGCCCCCCCCTTACTCGCCATCGTCGGGACAGCCTTACCTGTGACTCCTTCCCGTCTGCCTAGGCTTGGCCCCCTGTGCTTGATCCTTCGGAGCAGCGCCCGGAGCTCGCAAGGCAGGACAGGAGGAGTCAGGGCCGGGTCACGATGCGCCCCCTCGTGCCCCGGACGGCCGCGGGGCGCAGTTGGTGCCAACGGGAGGGGGGAGCCGTTCGTCCACTTGAGGCTGGGAAAGGGGTGTCAGTCACGTAAGGCGTCGGTCGTTCTATCACGATGGGGTCCCGGCCGGCCTGATACTCGGCCCGCGAGGCTGCGTCTCTGCCTTCGCCCTGTGCTGCAACCGGGGCCTCGTAGGCCCCACCGTTGCCCGGAGGGGGGGGGGGCTGGATGGCTGCCTGACAGGCGTCCCGCACAAGGCGACGTGGGAAACGTCCCAAGAAGCTCAGGGCGTGCGTGGGTTCACGTCCCAAGAAGCTCTCTCGACCAGGCACAAGGGGTGTGCGGTCATCGTGACGGCGGGGGGCCAGATCGCGCGGCTGTGCCCGCAGGTCGCATTTTGGACATGCGGCCCTGGGCAGGCCCTGGAAGGATCCACCCCGCAGACCGCAAAAGGGGCGTGACGTCGACGTCGGTAGAGAGGCATGATGGCGGAGGAGAAAGGAGGGGAGGGGCCTGGGCGAGCAGGAAGGATCACGGTTCGTGGAAATGCTGTCGAGGTCCCATCGTCGAGTACCGGAACGGAGAAGGGATGGATGGCTTTCGGCCCCCAACGGCTGCCACGGCCCCCACCAATGCCGGAGCGACGACACGATCTTGGTTTTTTGCCGACGTGGGAACCGCCAACGATTGCGGCTATCGACCATGGGGTGGGTTGGCGCGGTTCACGGGAGCACCAGGCACCGGCGATCCATGACGATAGCATCGGCCGTTCCGGCGTCAGAGGGAGGGAGGGTCACGATGATCGTGGGTCTATGCCATCAGATCATCACCTAGGCGAGAGCCGGTGCGGTGCGTTGGGCCTCATGCGCGGCCGTCGTCACACGTCCCATGCTGCCTCGCCTCGCCCCGTCTTGCCTCTGCCGTAGTGTGCTGTGCTCCATCCAACAGCAAGCCAGCTCTGCTAAGCCCCAAGCCCCAAGCCCACCCCTCCCCCCTCCTCCGAGGGAGCGTTGAAGAAGCAAGCATGCAGGTGGAAGTGGGTGCCGCGGCATCGCGGGTCCTTCGGGGGTCTTCAGGCGCACCGGCAGAGGGTAACGGCGGGCGCTGATTGGCATGCGGTGCAGTCGTTAGCCGCCGAGGGTCGGGAAAGATGGGGAGGGCTGACCATCGCGAAAGCGATATGCAGTGCCCTGCATATGCAGCGGATCGTGGTGGTGTGGTCGATGCCTCTAACGGCCAGACAGGCGCTTGAACCGGCTGATGGTGCCAGGGGCGCTGCCGCCGCTGCCGCAGGCCAACAACAACGACCAAGGTGAAAGGTAAAAATGCAAGGTCGCTCAGCTGGCTCACCAGGCCGCTTTTCTTCCCAGGGAGAAAAGTAGGGATGCGTGACGTGAGGTAGTGGAACAGAGCCCGCTGGGCGCCCCTCATCTCCTCCGCCCCAGCACCATGATCTGCCGGGGGACGCCGGCATGTGGGTTGGTAGTTGGACAGCCCTGTCCCCGTCCTTCCCTGGTTGTCCAGCACGAAGTCCCAGCGTTCGCTCGGTCGCCGTCTCGGTTGCCCTCCCCCATGGCGTGGCCCGGCGTCCCATGCCCCCGAGAGCTGAGAGGAGGGGACAGGACGACGCCGCGGACTGGGCGAATCTCTCTCAGTCGCCGCCGCCTGGCGACCAAAACCGGCTCGTCACCCGCGACCAGCATGCACGTTGGCGCTTCCGCCGCTCTCCATCACATCCCGCAGTATCCGCAGCGCCGAATCGCAGTGACAAAGCAGCAGGCGACCGACAGGCGCACTGGTGCGTGCGGCAATTGCGCTCATCCGCTTGCCTGGACGCGGCGTACAAGCATAAAGTAAGGTTGCTACTTGCCGGGCTGTCTGGATACGAGGTTGAGGTCGTGCTGCCTGAGTACGAGGCGAGACGTGGCACGGCAGCGGGGAATTTCGCTCCCGATATGTGCCGTTCGTACGGCCGTGCCATGTCACCAACCATGGTCCCCCCCTCGTCGTCTTCGCCTTGCCCTCCTCATCCTTCCATCTTCTGCCCTCCCGGTGAGGGGGGGCGCAGCGTCAATCGGTCGCGGATGGACAGCGCGACAGATCCAACCCGACCCAGGCGCGTTGGGCGTCCCTTCGGCCCTGACTGCCCGTCGAACGGCCCGCCCCCATGTGTGGTGTGGTAGTTGCCGGTCGCTCTGGGCGACAACAGCGCCGGCTAGTGCAGCTTCACAGTAGCATCGGCTCCCTGACCGTCGTGGCTAGCGAAGCTTCGTCGCGACCGGTCAACCTAGCTTCCGCCCTTAGCTCCCGGCCGTTCCCTGCCCCACGACCTGTCATGAACGATAAGGTGCGGCGATCACGAGTTGACGTGTAACTTTGTTTGGCCCGCCTTGCACCCTTCGCAGCGCACTGCAGGAATGCAGTCGTCCGCCAGGCTCGTGCGATGGACGTCTGGCTTTCCGCGTTCTGGCCGGTGGGGGAAACACCAATCTTGCAGATGAGTCTGCCCGCCTGGAACCCCAGCACAGGTCTTGCTCGGCCCTCCCTCGCTTGTTCGGGCGGCCTGATCCATCCTCGCCTCAGCGTACCATCACATGACGGGGCTGCAATGCGAGTCAGGATCCACACTGGCCTCACGAAACCAGGCCAGACCTTGCTGCTCTCCTTCGAATGAGTTGGTTCGGCCGTGACGGCTGTCGAAATGCCATGGGTGCTGGTAAGCCGAAAAGACCTTGATCCGAGGCATAGCCCCAACAGCAAGTGGCCGGCAGCAAGGCCCGGCTGTCAGCACAGCTTCGTAGCCCTGAAGATACCAGGGATGTGTGTTGGCTGGCCACGGAGCAGAGACGTACAGACTGCGCAGACGGAGCTTTCCCGTTGTTGGCATGCTGTGCCACCCCGGCTCTGCTCTCTTGACAGGTTTGACATGACATATGCATGGCCTGCCGTCGGTGTCCCTGTGCAACCTTGCCATGCGCGCGACCCGCTTCTAGGCATGACCACCATCGTCATCGACATCCCTGCCGTCTCTTTACTTTCTCGAGCTTGCCCAAAATCCGTCGCGTAGATGAACTCGTCTCGACGCAGGCATTGGGCGTTGGTTCGCAGACTCGGCTACATCCCACCGTCGTCAGTCTGGCCGCGAATGCTTGGGCTAAGCTGGTCGCGGTGGAACTGTGCTTTTCTTCCTGTCGGGTTTGATCGCCAAGGCGTGCGAGTGGAGTGCACACTTGCTTTGCAAAAGCACAGCACCGCTGTGCCGAACAAGATGATCTGGTCAGGGTGGGGAAAGAAAGGGGGAGTTGATTACTCCAGCGAGAGCCAGAGAAGCCTATCGACCTGGGGTGTCTACTGATTTCCCTGCCACACACACTGTAGCCCACTGGCCATGCCAAGAATAACCAACATCGTCTTCATTGCCGCGGAGCTTTGCGTCAAGTCTTGTAGGAGAGAAACGAAAGAGGAGAAAAAAAGAAAGCTAAGGAAACGGAAATCGTCCTGTGTCATCTGCTGTCATGACGGGATCTGTGCGTTGTCGTGATCCTCCACTTGGCCTTGCGCTGCAAGCCACTGTATCCAAAGGCTCGCTTTGGAAGACAAACATCGCTCGACCAGTCGAGCTTGTCCCTGTCGTAAACAACGACTTCGCAGCGATGCGAGTTGCTGGGATCGCCCCCATGCGCCGAAGGATCGGCCCCCATCTATAGCTTGCGGTTTCGGTTACGATTGTTCGGTGGTGGAGATGGTCTTGAAAGGCCCGTCGGGTGAGTCAAGTGTGATCCCGGCACCAGAAGGTTACCAACCTACGATCCACGGCCGGCAGCCTGGCACTCAGGGCAGAAGGATTCCTTCTTGTCCATGACCTCGTTGTAAGAGGGGCAAGTCTCGACCTGTTGGTTTGACTGGTTTGCGCGGGCGATTGCGCTTCTGAACGGGGCACATGGCGCCTCGGCGGGAGGGTACGAAGGCGAACTGTGGTTGCACCTAAAGACGGTGAAGATCTTGGAGCACATCTTGACTGGAGACAATGGGTGCGGTTGGTGTAGTAGTCGCCGGAGACGCTGGCTTCAAGGGATAAGGGTTGTCGGTCAAGGTAGAGTCGCCCTGTTGGTGGGGCAAATTGGGCGCGATGAGGAAGTGCCAGAACTGGAGAGGATGGCGCTCTGTTCTGCGGGCACAAGTTTGATGATGTCTTCGTACGGTTGAAGCCGTGGGAAGGCCTTGGAGAAGAAGGGGAGCGCGAGGAAAGAAGTCTCTGATGAGGTAGACAGCCGATGGCTGAAGAGTTGATAAGATGCTCGGATGTCTCCCGGTCAGGTGGCGGAGAAGATGATGGAGCTGCTTGGTGTCGAGAACTGTTGCAAAGGCGACGTCTTGGGGCCTTTATATGGTTTTGTGACACGAACCCCAGGCTTTGGCTATTGGCTTGAGAGTGAACGTATAGTAGGAGTGTGGGCTGACTTGTTTGCCATCGTCAATCTTTCCCAACCATGCAAGTACAGGAGGGCGAAAAGATTTCACCGACGGGGCCGAATGGTAGTCTGTAGTGTAGGTTGACGGTTGGTTGTTTGCCTTCCCGCAATGGTCTTGTTGGAGGTTATGGGTGGGATGTTGGTTCATCGAGGATCCAGTATCACGGCCGCAGGCAGAGGTGTGAGCCGATGGAGGGAAATATCGCAAAGCCGGGCGCAGGTCAGAAGACAGACAGCTTGTACCTCTGTAGGTCGAGGTACATGCGGAGGTAACGAGGCCTGCAGACGGGCCAGATGGGTACTTTGTAGCTTTAAACCGCGCCGGTGCGGGAGATGCCTGCCAGTGAGTGGATGGGTGGGAGGCCGTGGAGTAATCGGCCTGCTGTTGGGTCTAGCAGATTTGTCGACTACACCATCAACAAAGTGGATGATGCTGCCGGGCTCTTTTTTCCCCAGCTGGACGCCGGCCCAGTCTTCTTACAGATAGAACAGACACGCTAGCTGGAACGAAGAGAGGGCACGCGCAGGTGACAACCGGCGCAGAGGGGGTGGCGTCTGGCCGAGAGCTTCTGGAAAACGAACCGCGGTTGGTGCGTTGCGATTCGTCTCAAGGCGTGTGCGTATGGGCGTGGGTGTGTGCGGGAGAGGTGTGGGAGGATCCCTGGTGCGTGCTGCCTCACCCTGCTGCTGCTGAGGGGCCTCGTGCCTTTGGCTCGGTATTCCTGACCTTCCCCAACTGACCAGGTGCGTGCGTGCGCAGGGTTTTGGTGACTTGACGCAATGCTTCGACGGCAAATTCAATGTCCAAAGAAGCAGGAAGTCCAATGAACCAGGTCGACGGCGCGCGCGAGAGCTTGTTCAACGGCCGTGGTAAGACTCCGTACGCTTGCACTCAGAGGTCAACGACCAGCAAGCGGAGCGACAGCTTCGTTTGAGAGTGACGGGAGGCGGTAAAACACGCCAAAGGGCGTCTTATGGGACGATTAGAGGAGTTTTGAGAGGTGAGAGGGTGTGTTGGTCGTGTCGCAGCATGTGCGGGAGAAGAGGCGGGCTTCAGGATGGCCCCGCTCACGCATGGTGAAGACAGATGCAGATATTCATAATCCTCCGTGATAGGTACCCGCAACTGCCCCGTTCTTCTACGTACTGTCATGTCCCAATTGGGATCGTGGGAAACAGGTGAGAGAACTGCCTGGACGCCACGGCGCACCCGCGCAGGTCAGTCGAGCATGAGCATGGGGGGGGGGGGAGCCTGCTTGCAGGGCCTGCTTCCGATTTGTGGCGAGCAAGCATGCCAGCTGCAACAAGGAGACCCCATGTGCCGTCTGAATTTTGTCCAGGGAGGTAGAGGAAAAGCGCAGGGTAGTCTAGGTCCGTCCACTGGTCCCTGTCGTCGTATGTACGGTGTTCCTCGATATCACCGGCCAGCGAGCGACCAGCAACCCCCGGGGCTGTTGGGCCATGCACCCTCCAGGCAACCCGGCGGCCAGCTCTCCAGAAGTTGGTTGGCCTGACCCGTCAAGCCTCTCGTACGGAGGGATACGCTACGGACCGCTAAGATGTCGCACATGGGGGATCCGCAACGCGTTGTGGTTAACCTGTTCAGGCATGGCCAGTGCTGGGAGGTCTTTGTTCGTTCGATTGCCTTCCTCGACGCCAGGGAGCTTGGTGCTGGCAGAGAAGCTACCGGGCGAGGCCGTCGAAAGCCCAGCATGTGGCTTGCTTGGCCGGATCGGCGAACAAAGCATGCTGGATCAAGACCTTGGCGCCCGAGATCACAGGGATGGCGATCAGAGACGGAGAAGAAGCTGTCGTGTCTCGTCGTGCCGTCCTCCAACATCCGGGAAGGTTACAGACGAGCAGACCCATGTACTGGGTAGGTGTGGTAAAATTGACAGGCATGACGATTGCCCCAAGCCTTTGCTTGCTCTTGGGATGAGCTCCGGAGTCTCAATGCGATGATCAGTCAATCCAGTTCCGGGGTGTCCCCGGCCAAGTCGATCTGACTTTCAATTAGGGGGTGCGTGCGTCGGAGTCGAAGTCTCCATTTTTGACACTCTGCCAACCGCGTGTCAGCGTGTGAGTGCGTCGGTCCATGTGCGTCGGCTAGCCGATGTCAAGGATATGGTCAGTCCCCGCCAACTTTGATTACGGTTCTGTGTTGCGGCAACGGGTGAGATGAGCAGCTTCGTCGAGAATTGTGGGCAGAGGATTGAAGTAGGCGGGCAGCAACAGGCTCGCTGCTCTAACCTCTCCCGTCTGTGCGATCCCAAGGGTGCTCAACGGATAGGTAGTCGGGTGTTTGACAGCAAATGGGCCGGGGACGGGGCAGAACCAGACGGCCTGGTGTCTGTCGACTCTCTGATGGTGCATCGCATTCTTTTCGGAGCATTTTCAAGCACTGCGGTTTTCGAAGTGATCGGATGGAGAGCTTCTTCTGGTGATGAGGAAGTGGAGTTTTCGGATGCTGTCTGCTTGTTCTGTGCTATGCTGTGCTGCTTGTCGTGCGTGTTGTGTAGACAGCGCCACTTTGTGCGTGGTCCCCGCTGCCCATTATCCACGGCCCGCTGTCCGCTGCCTGCTCAGCCATGTTGGATGCAGGGACGAGAATGTAATCACATTATCACGTCGTTCCTTCCATGACATGCCTGATGGTGATGGCAGCGGGTGGCGGTGGGTGTTAGGTGGTGATGAAGATGGCCGTTCTGCATTGCATAGGCAGGCTCTCGCCATGTCCGTATCGATGCCCGAGCCAAGCCAACCCATGCTGGCCAGGCCAGCCACACTGAGAGAGAGAGCACAGCCGAAGCTAGTCCAAGCCCAAGCACGCCAACTAGAACTATGGCCATCCACGGTAGTTCTTCGATTGGTAAGGAGAGGATCGCTCAGTTCGGTCCGGAGCAGAATGTGTCGAGATCCGACGGCAATTGATGATGGGCCTTGTGCACAGGGCGACAAGACGGGGGGACGAAGGAGCGCACGAGTCGGCCTGAAGCTTGGGCGTTCGCCCCCTGTCGTGTGCTTTCCCCATCATACAAGCAAAAACTGGTCTGGCGTCGTCCTCCCTTGTGCTTGTGCTCGAGTATCTGGGGTCTCCTCCCCCCCCCCCCCTCACCCGACCCCTCCCCCCCTGGTTCTTTTCGGCGTTGACTCGGTACCGGATGCTCATCAGGGGGGGGGGGGTTTCTGATTGTGGCAGAAGATGACCGAAGAACAAGACTGACAGACAGGATGGCTACCTCCATGCCAAGTTTGCTGGTGGGTGGTGTTTGCTGGTACGAGGAGAGATGGCCACAATGTGGGGGAACTCCTCTCAGGTGCCTTACGATGGTACATCACATCCATCGTACCTGACCTGGCAGCCAAGATGGTGATGAGGGCGCAGGGGTGAACGAGGATGGACATGGTGGACTGTGCACAAGGCGGCTCTGGAGAGATATCACACAGTGCTAAGTGCAATGTGGTGTGTGACTAGTGGCTGTCGGCAAGAGCACTCGTGCCTACATATGCCTGCCTCATTGAGAACGGTTCCCTCTGTGGATGGCGGGCACTGTATTGCACTGTTTAATAAGTACTCTCCCAGAGCACCCTTACCTATACCCTTGTACCTCTGGACTGCTCCTGCAGACAGGGAGGGCATGAAGCTGGGCAGGTCCAGTTCAGGTGCAGATGGGAATGATCAAGTGAGGCAGGGTCCACCTAGTAACGACTTCCTTACCCAATTCCCTCTCCTTTGCTCCTGGGCTCCTGGCTGCTGGCTGCTGGCTGCGGCTACCGGCTTCTAGCTTCTGGCTCCTGGCAGCCTACAGCGAGTTAGTAGCAATAGAGGGGTTGGCTTGACTCGACGCCACGAATTCCAATCTCGCGAGTCTCGTCACGCACACGTCGGCGATCATGGTGCCTGTCAGCGGTCTGCTCGGACAACCCCGATCCTTGGCACCTTCGCCAACTCGTGCTGCGAATTCCCATCCAGTACTTCGACTTAGAAAGCTACGCTAAACGTGCCAGTAGCCACGCACGCGCGCTATACCCATGCCTTCTCCTCCTCTCAGCCATGGTCAGCAAACAGCACCAACGTCAATACAAGTGCCCGTGGGATGCCTGCTCCTCTTCCTCACCTTCCTCTCTCGGACCCGTTGGAACGCGGAAGTCTCAAAAGGAACCTGATCGATGACGGACGCCTTCACTCAGGCTCTCTCTACGTGCGTGCCCAGCAGCGCGATCACGGTCTACGGTATCTCGCCAGCTTTCCCCCGCACAAGTGGCCTTCCCTGCTCCTTCCATCTGGCTTTCTTCAATATCGTTCTTTGATTACCAAGTATGCGGCCCGTCCACCAAATGACTATGTGGCTTACTTTGTCTGCGACATGAGACTTGGAGTCGAGGAAAGTAGGGTTTGTAGCCGCGTCACAAACCCGCGAAGGGCGACCTGCCAACTTGTTGGCTCGGCGCTTTTCGGCCTTTATGGCACCCATCTGACAAAGTCTTCACCGATTCTTGTTGGACGACAAGACCGTGTTGGCCGGTCGCTCGGGTCAGCTACCAACGCTTGCATCCTGACTCGTCCATGGATGCATTAGGAACCGCAGCGCAGGCAGAGGCACAGTTGCCGACCATCGAACGATCCTCAACACCTTCATGCGGCCGACCTGCAACCCCCCCATCCTTGCCGGCATCGTTACCAACCCTTTGCGAAGAGCTTCAACCACACAACCTCGTATGTGGGACGTCTGCAAGTCGCCGAACCTCACATCGCCGAACGCTCTCCATGCCGACCTTTGCTCATCACGACCTGACTATGACGGTCCAACACCCCTATTCCGACGGGTCAAACTGCTGTTGCAGCGCTCGCTCTTCATCTGAGAACCAGGATCGCTGTCATGTCTTTCCTCGTATAACACAGGCATCGGTAGTCCACAAGATGAGCCTCGACTTCTGTCACCACCAGAACAGATTGCCAGTCGACCCTCGAGCACAAACGTTTCCCGTACTTTGCACCAAGGTGCGATCGTCCGAAACCCGAGCCAACCACATGGCTTTTTCCTCGATCCCCTCGGCAGGGTTAGCCACGACTACGAGTAAACGACGCAGAGGCAGCCAGTCGTGTGGGTTGCGGGACGCCAACACCGGAAACTGACGCATGGCACACCGCACTTGCTTGATCGACGATGGTTTCCTGTGACAGGCCAAGTCATGGATCGCCGACCGCTGTGAGTGCAGAAGGAGGGGGAAAAAGGGCTGGCAGGGTTTTTGTCGCCATACACCCGCACCTCACAGGTTCACCGGGTCTGATTATGGCTGGACTGACTGCTGTCCTGGCATGTGCTGCATGGGTCCCAGTCCCCCGGAGACCTCTGCAATGACACACGGCGCGAGCTAAGCACGTAACAGGCGGATAGCGGTTGTCTCCCGCTTATTGACGCCGTTCACACGCAGCAAATACGTGCCTAGTAGAGCTCCAGCCACTCCTCCAAGCTCGACTTGCCCACTTCCTTGGCCACGTGAAGGACATCCACTGATGGAAGACAGCAATATGAGGGGGTTGTGGCATCTTGTTTTGCGCCAGGGAAGCAACAGGCGAGCTCCAACAACTGGGCATGCGATAAGCGTGTGACAACACCGCATGCGCGCTGGCTGCCACCAATCAGCGCGAATGTTCAAGGTTAAGCGCCGAGGCCAACCCACGACTCGGCCGACGTCCACTACCACTTCTCGAGTAGCCGCACGCCCCTTTTTGAACAACCAGTATCGACGACAACTGGGGCAGTGGCGCCCCTCTGGATCACCCTCAAAAGTAAAAGACAATGGATCTAGTGTCGTCCTCATGACCTCCTGGGCTATGGCGCATTTGTGAGTTCCACTTGATGAGTGGCCACGCGTCGCGGCTCCCCTTGCCGAGCTGCATTTGCCTTTGGCCAGAGACGCCTTGAAAAGCGAATAAGGCGGTCTGGAAAGCGGCGGAGTGCTGCGAGATGTCTGCTGCCTGCGGCACACGAGTCTGCTCGCATGGCTAAGATGATATCTGCAGGCTTTTCTACTCCGTCACCAACACGGTTGCAGCGTCTGAAATCGAAAACGCATACGACTAGCTGTCGACGGACCGATACTTCCGTAAGGAGTTGGGCAGGGCTGTTTGGAGAAGAACGACGTGTGACCGAGACCATCGTGCCCCTGGGTCTGTTCATTACTGGTGACCCAAGTCATATTCGCCCCGACCTCGGTGGGGGCGGAATTACCGGTTGATACCAACGATGCAGTCATGGCTCTGGCGCCCTTGCCTCCCAGCACATCATCCGCCTCACCGGATGACGATTCCGGCTAGCCTGCGTAATGCCCGGAGTCCGTCAGTCGGCTTGCTGTCCATTCTCGATAGGGGTGTTACGAGTCACACCTGGTACTCTTGGTAAGAGTATACTTCCTGCTCGCCGCGAGCATCTCTGCCATGTCACCTTCGCTAATGCAGGGCGAAGTCACCGTTCCTGCTCGTTTGGGCTTCGTACCTGACTCTGCCCACCCTCATGACCGGTCGTTGGCTCAAAAAACACCAAGAGATGATGGTGATAAGTTGGCTCCTTGCTCAATCGATGCGTCATGCTGGCCAGGGACGAAGTTGAAATTGACTCAGTTGGACGCCACGTTCAGGGGTGCCGCGGCCGCGGCCCGTCTGGTCGCATAGCGGGTGACCCTAGCAGAAGAGGCATCATCCGTCGTTCGGGTTCTCACCTCCTCACTATCACAAGCTCGGCCCCCAACAGTCCACACGTCTCGGGATTGCAGATCGCCAGGGAGATCCGCCGAAGGTGCGAAGAGATGAAGCATGCCTGGATGGGACAGTCGACCCCTTGGTGCTCTGGGCTCGCAGCTGCCACCCCATTGAAGGGATTTGGCAGCTCGATAGCATGACCTTGCAACCTTCATCGAAATGAGATGTTCCCGGTGGGAGGTGACCACGGATCCTGTGAGACCCAAGTCATGCCGTTGACAAGCTCTCGGCTACAGCGCGGCTGCGAGATGAGTGCATCGTGGGGTCCATACCCCGGTGCGGCCTGCACACGGCTGGACAGTCAGCTGATTCGAGAAACATGCAGTCTTCCCCGCAACGGTAGCCCCTGGCGAAGAGCGAGGCAATCCTCCAGCCCGACGACGGCAGAGATTCTAAGAGTAGGGGAATTAGGTATCGGCAGACACTCACGTGCAAGTGACGAATTCCCCACGGCCATCGCATACCTGTGTCTGCAAATGGCACCGAGAGTGAGAATCAGCCAAGGCCTGGAACATGCCAGGCAGCGTGCCCATCCGGCTAGTTTCGGACAACCATCTCGGACGCTGATGGTGGAGGTCGACTGGTTGGGAGCAAATGACAGCGAGACGATGCCGTCGCGCGCCCCCCCCGCATCTGCACACCCTTTTACCACCAACGAGCAGTCAGCAGACGCACAGGAAATTTGCGGACGAAAACGACGGCTGCCGTACGTCCGGCGCGGTGGCCAGTAGCAGGGTGGGCATCGGCAGGCAGGCGAGCGACCGGCCCCAGTCGCGGGGATTCTCGTGGTTCCGATTGTCGTTCCGAAAAATCCTCTTGCGCTGCGCCGGAGACCCAATCGAAGGCCGCCGTGGCACCGTTGAGCCGGCTTCTTGGCTCGGAGGGCACATGGAAAGGCGACAGACGTCTGAGCCGCACGTCTCCACACCCGCTGGCCATGTTACGATATACAGACCGGCCGGCGCCGAAGGTTCTTTGGAGTCGTGGGAACGACGGTGATGCCCTCGCTCGCTCGCTGGCCCGCCCCCCGCGCCCCGCGCGCGACTTGACGGTCAGGTCTCCAACCCTTCCCTCCCTCCTCCTCTCAACTGGGTGTCCGGCACCAGCTGCACCCCCCCTTGCGCCACCTGCGGGTACCATTGGCACTGGGGCAATCGCGGCTTTTCTCTTACGCATTCCTCTATCATCACGGCACCTCTCCCGCTCTTTTTCACGAGGGGCCAATTGAGGGTACGGCGGCCCCACGTGTGTGCGTGTGCGCGCGCCGCCTGTCACTGGCGCGGCAGGCGGCGGGGAGGGAAGACACTGCGAAATGATGTGAGGGGCTTTCGAGACGAAGACGCGATCCAGATTCTTTTTTGGGCCTGGCTCATGGGGTCTTTTCGAGGGCCGTCCTGTTTGGGGAGCATAGGTCGGTGAAACACTGCGGCCCTCGATGCGTGTGGGGGTCCTTTTTTTTGCAATCTTCGGCCGAGCACTGGTCTGGGTGCTGGTTCTCAGGCCCCGGCTTGAGACGGGCAACCCACCCCTTCTGCTCGAATTGGCATTCCTGCCCCAGCCCGTCATGGTGGTGAGGTGGTCTGATACCCCCGAAATGCACTCCATGGCGGCAGGCCTGCTGCTACTGGTGCTGCTGACACTGCGCTGGCGGCTTGCCTCTGCCCGGCCCCGTTCGTGTATAAAGGTCAGATGCCGTCCCTCTCTGGACCTGTCTGCTGACCTCTTCTCATCATCTCAAGCCAACGCAACACGCACGCACACACAGGCGAACCAACAAACCGAACACCAAGCCTCCCGTCATCATCACCAAACCAACGCAACCACCCCTCCTCCCATTCATCATGTCTTCCCCTACCGGCTCTCCCCAGCTCGAGCAGACCAGCCGCTTCGCGGTCCCCGGCCGCCGCCCCTCGCACTTCCTCTCGCTGGCGCCCACCACGTCCTCCACCTACCCCCAGGCCCCTGATGCGAGCCGGCCCCTCGTCCGCCGCTCCTCCAGCCTGAGCAGCTCCAGCTCCGCCGCGGGCCTGCAGTTCCTGCGCCTGGGGCCCGTCCACTACGGCGAGCACCCCGACGACCGCGAGTGAAGGGGCATCTTGGCCGTCTTTTTGTTATCCGGGGGGGGGGGAGATGGGAAGGGGCGC
Organism: Verticillium klebahnii; assembly: GCA_002851715.1. Classification (NCBI taxonomy): domain Eukaryota; kingdom Fungi; phylum Ascomycota; class Sordariomycetes; order Glomerellales; family Plectosphaerellaceae; genus Verticillium; species Verticillium klebahnii. The sequence goes on along the minus strand of NMXL01000007.1, from coordinate 1,390,647 downwards.
GCCGCAGAGCAGAGCGCTGCGGGGCGTGGCGACCTGCCGCCGCCAGACTGGATCACGACAACCTTAGTTGCACGACGAGAGACAGGGGATGCAGGGCATCCGGGACGGCGGGCGGCAGCTGTGGGGATGGAATGGGAAGCGTACGCAGCGGGCATGTTTTCTGTCTTACTTGGGTTTCGGGCTTATCGGGTGGGACCTGCGATGGAGTCAGCGCTAGAATGGGATTCTCTCTCTCCATCTCTGTCAATCGTTTCTGTATGGGAGCAGCGCGGTAGCGATCGGGACACGTACAGATCGAATGACGACATGATGTCTTTTCTGGTAATTTTTCTTCTTTTTGACTTTGCTCGTGCCTCGCCGTGCTGTCTCCGCGGCCGTCATTCACATGTGATGCGACCTGATCTGCGTGCCTCGCGTCAGTCGGGGGGGTGACGTGCCCGGCTCCGCTTGGCTGGACGGGAGGCGCGGGACGTTGTCGACGGGAGGGAGCGTCTGGGTGCCGATCGTGGCGGTGAGAATGGGGTGGGGGGTGAGACGCGGCTGTCTCACGCGTGTTAGGTGAGTCTAATCTGGCGGGCGAGGGAGGATCCAAGATCGGCGACTCGCTCGGGCTGCGACGACCATGGTGAGTCGTGGGGGGGGGAACGGCCGAGTTTCTGGTCGTCTTGTCGAATCGACTGGTCATGGAAACTCTGCCTTGACGCGGCGGCTGGCAAAGGGGGCAGAGCGGGCGCGCGGGATGGGTCACGGACGGGACGGCGGGATGGAACTCTGAGAGGCTGGGTTGGTGAGGCTCCGCGGGCGCTCTCTCTGTGTTTCTGTCTGTCTGTGGCGAGACTTGGCGTTGCCGCTGTAATTTTTTTTTTTTTTTTTTTTTTCGTCCGATGGGTGTTGGGAAACAAGCTTAAGACCGGGTTTGAGGTGTGCTTGGCTCTATATTTAGGAAGCGTCGGTGTGGGCGTTGCCATCTGATGTTTTTTTTCTCTCCATTTTTGGAGCTTTCTGGAACGTGGCTCTGCCGTGGCCGGGGCGCGATTTAAGAATAGAGTGAGCGAGGCGCGTGCGAGCCGGCCGGTGGTGTGTGAAGAGCTGGCCTGACTGAATCTGAACGTCCGGGCGCGGGCTGCGACTCTGGTGAGGCCTGTTTCGATGGCCGCGAGCAATCCATCACCGCCAGCCCTCCCCTCCTCAAGGCGGCATGCCGTCGCCGACTCGCGCGATCCGCAGCTCCGGGTCCTCCCCCGCGCACTCGGCCGCCAGGGCCCGCCAGTCCACCTGGGCGAGCCCGCGGCCGCCGGCCCCCACCGCGTCCCGGAAGCAGCACGGCGCCGCCCCGTCGTGGAACGCGCACCACAGCGGGCGGTGCTCGAGCGGCACGCGCAGCGCCGCCGTCTCGAGGTCCGGGTCGGCGAGCAGCCGGACCAGCGACCGGAAGGCCGGCGAGGCGCGGAAGGCGGCGTCGTCGAAGAGGTCGGCCTGCGAGGGCGGCGGGAGGGGACCGTCGGTGCGGCGGCGGCGGCGGAGGAGCACGGCCGCCGGGTTGTGCCGCGGCAGCGTGACGACGAGGTGGCGGAGGCTGCCGGCGAGGATCATGTCCGTGAGCGCCGGCAGCAGGGATTCCGTGAACGCCGTGCCGAGGCGCGCGGGCCGGAGCGTGAGAGTGCGGATGCGGCGGCGGGCCGCCGCGTTGATGAGGATGTTGCGCGCCGGGCGCACGAGGGCGCGCTCGGTGGGCGCCCGGGGGTAAGTCGTCAGGTCGAGGTAGAAGGTGTTGCAGGTGTAGTAGAGGGACGAGGCCGCCGTGCGAAGCAGCGGGTGGGCGAGGAGGAGGGCGTGTGGAAACGGGATCTCGGGCGTGAGGGGGTTGAGGGAAATGGGATCCGGCGTGATGGTGAGGTAGGAGAGGATCTCTTCGCGGATCTCGGGCGGCAGGTCGAAGAACCGGTCGAACATGGCGGCACCCATGGCGAGATGGTGATGATGGGAGCGTGCCGTCGCTGGTGTGTGGTGATGATGCCGCAGAGGTGCGAGTGTCAGTGTGAGTGAGTGATGACGATGCTCTGGACGCTGAGAAACCGAGGCCCAAATACAGTGTCTTTTGTGCCAACATGGTGATAAAACACGGTGTAGCCGCCCCTATGTGAGCCAGGCAGGGTCAATATCGCGGAAGAAAAGATGCGACTGCTCAGAGCTGGTTCAGCCATCACGCTGTTGGGAATCCCAGTAGCATTACTATCATGAAGGAGTCTACCGCGCCTGTCCCGGAACTTTGGCATCATGATCCTGTCCTCGCCCAACGCCTTCGAAAACACAAAAGCAGCCGCGAGCCATGCCTAGAACACCGTCAACGTGTTGACCAGCCCGTTCTTCAGCACCTCGAACACGAGCCCCGGGAAGCCATAGAGCGTCGTCGTCGAATCGTCGCCCCCGTCCATCTTCTGCACCCCGCCCTGGCCGCTGCTGTCCTCCCACCCACCGAGGAACTCGACGCTGCTTCCGGGACTATCACCCCACCCCCGGTTCAATACCATGCCCCTCTGGCGCTGCTTGTCGTCCCCGTCGGGCAGAGAGCTCTTCCACGCTTCGTGCAACCTCTCCTCAATGTCGGGAAACTTGGCCTCCGAGTTGGCCGTCGTCGCCCCTGTGTCGTCATCCCCGAGGTAGCTGATCTCCCACCGGCAGCGCCGGTGGCGGTTGAACTCGTACGATCCGGGCACGTTCCCGTGAAGCACCAGCTTGGTGGCTACGAGCCGGTCGGGAGACTCGGCCGTGGCTGTGCCGGTTGGAGGCAGCGTCGCGGTGCTGGGTCCCGGGGGCGCCTGGGACGGGGGCGCCGGTGTCGAGACGAGCACGTCAAAACCGAGGTAGAAGTAGTTGTAGAAGCACTCGCCGCCCACGCGCCCCACCGCGTCGTCTTCGACGACCTCGTCGTTCGAGTCGTCCGAGCCGGTGTGTGCCGACGACTGGTCCGTATCCGTCAGCTCGTCGGGGCGGGTCGCGTCCGTGCCGTTGTTGGTGCGCGTGCGGCTGTGGCTTGCCGTCCGGATCTTGTGGATGGTCATTCTCTGGTCGTTCTTGCGATACGTCGCGTTCGGCGGGCCGAGCTCGGCCACCAGCTCCTGCGGCGTCGTCTCACCGAGCACGATCCAAAATGACGCCCCTGTCCACTTGCGAAAGAGCTGCATCTTCCCGCCGCCGTGGATCTTCACGAGGGATATCTCATCCGGCACCACATCCTTCCCCCTTGGAAGGACAGACACCGTCTTGACGCTCGGCAGCAGCTCGTTCCATATGTTCTCCCGTGCCTGGGACCACGAGTCGCCGGAGAAGACGGCCATGGACGTCGCTATCTGGGCCGTAGAGGAAGACAGGAGGGACACGACGTCCTTGCTGGGCGAGTAGGCGGACTGGGCCAGGCGGAACGTGAATGCGACGCCGGGGTACGACAGCACGTAGTTGCCCACGTCGTCGGGCGAGTCGGCCGTGGGGGGGATGTACTCGCCCCCATAGGTCGGTCCAAGCAGCCGGTGGTATATGTGACGAAATGTCGGGCCCGCGTTCGAGTCTCCGGGCGTGGGGGAGGACGGAACACCTTGCACGTTGGCAGGCTTGACGAGATCGCGGTCCTTGAAGGTGATGTGGTTCTTGGTAAAGTCGATGACCTCGATCAGCCGCAACCTTTGCTCGGGGCCATCGAAGCGCAGCCTGAGTCCGTTGGCGGGGAGCGTGAGGGATACTGGCTCTTCTATCGGCCTTTCGCGCGAATAGGCCAGGTCGAGTTGGGGGAATCGTTGCGGTTCGGCCTTCAGGCGCGTCAGGATGTCGTGAAGCGAGGCTCCGAGAACTGGAGAGGGCACGGGCGTGTCAGTGGCGGTGCGCAAGAAACCTGGTCACAACACATCACAGCGAAGTAGTATACATACTGAGGAATCCCAAGGCCCGGCCTGGGTGAAGCTGCGCTGCGAAGAGCGACATGATCGGCGGGTGGGTGGTTGGTGGTAGACGATGGATAGCGGGGTTCAAGGAGGCCTACCAGAGGTCCTCAGGTGTCGTCAAGTAGTGTGAAGTCGAGCGGCACGCATCCAAGTACCGAAGAAGCTGCATGGAGGAGGGTCAGATGCGATGCGAAGGTCAACGAGAAAGGCAGATGGTCTGCAAGCCGTTGGTGACCCTGGACGACGAGTGTCACGCGGTGGTGTCGGGGGGTTGAGGGGAGGCCCATGTGACAAGATAACGTTCGTGCCTCAAAGGGAAACAGCGCGGGGTGGTCACCATGCGTCATCCGACCCCTTGACGCCAGTATCGTACAATGCAACAAAGCACAAAAACCGACGAAACAAGATATTTGAGTCATGAAGATATCCTGCAATGCAGCTATCCGTTTACTAAGGTAGGTCGACCTTCCTCCCCCATCATACAACTCCCCATCCCGTCGCCCAACTTCCACCCCACGCCGTACAACTCTTCCAGGTTCTCGTCATCAAAATACCTACTCCTATTATGTTACAGACTTGGGCGACTGGTTCCCCGTACTTTCTGACTCAACGTCCCGTGTCACCATGAGCCGGACCCTTGGCTTCGCCACTACTTCCCGTCAATGCTGCTCTCGTCATCTTCGAGACCCTCGTCACTGTCTTCGTCCTCGATGCCAACGCTGCTGTCGCTGTCGCTGTCGCTATGGCTGCTGCTGCTCGGGCGGCGGTTCTTCCTTGCCTCTTTGCTAACCCCGTCACCCGACTCCGATCCGGAACCGGAGACACGATTGCCATGCTCAGCAAAAGGTGTGGCCTCTCCGGCCGCCTCCTCGCTTTTTACTCGTTCCTCTTGGAACTCAAAGCCCTCCTCTTTGAACTCGTGTTGTCCATGGAACAGATCCTTGTGCCTGTAACATTTGAAGCACAGCGCCATCTCTGCATCGCCAGTGCACGACAGGCACCGCCACCGTTTTCCGTACATGTACTAGAAGAGCGCGTTAGCGTCGGAGTCGATATTTGTAAGTACCTTGATGTAAATGGAGGAGGTGTCACTGACCGACAGGCAAGCGTCGCATTGGCTGACTGCGTAGTCGCCAACGGCGCTCTGGTGGAAGTCGTCATCCCACACTCGACCAGCTTCCGACTCGACACGCTTCGAGTCTTCGTCTGGTTCCAATCGGCCGAGAATCTCCTCAGGATGATCTCGATATCTGGCCAAGCGCAGCGGCGACCATCCCTTGTCCCAGCCAGCCCCCCTTGCCCAGATATCTGCGCCTCGGTCAAGCAGAAGATGGACCGTTTCATGGATCTGCCACCTGCCGGTGCAAGCCCACATGAGCGGAGTCCACCCGTCTGCATCGGCCACGTCGATCGAGACGCCTGGTTGCTCAAGCAACAGTCGAATACTGTCCAGGTTGCCGCAGGACGCAGCACGATGTAATGGCATGAGGCCCATCTTGTCTGGCGTGGTCATGGAGACGTCACGATCCACGAGAAGCCTCAAGCTGTGCTGCGTTTCCAATGCCATATCCGGTGCCATCGGCGCCAGGTGTGCCGGTCGTCGACCCACGCCGTCTTCCACTTCAGGTTCGGCTCCGTTGCTGAGAAGGTATTCAAACGCCGGATAAAAGGACATGACTGCCCTTGAGAGGGGCCACCCGAAGGGCCCGCCAAACGTGTTGACCGGCATCTGGAGTTCTTCCACAAGGTACTTCAAGATCTCCATCGAATAGTCGTATACATGAGAGGCCGAGTACACCAAAGAGGCTCCAGTGACCCCGTCGACAGCATTGATGTCGGCGCCAGCTTTGATCAGTGCCTTGACGACAGGTAGGCCCCCGGTCCGAATAGCCTCGTGAAGTACACCTGCGAACTCGGGCGCGGATACATTCGGCTGAGCACCTTTCTTGAGTAGGTACAGGACTGTGTCACCTGTTCCGTAGGACTTGACGGCTTCGGCAAGAGGGGTGAGGCCCTTGTCGTTGGCCGCATCGATATCCGCCCCTCCCATGACCAGTTTTCGAACGGAATCGGGCCTGTACCGCGAAGCGAGGAGATGCAATGCTGTGTTCCCTTCGCTGTCTCTTGCGTCAAGCTGGGGTCGAGATTCCAATAGGGCTTGCAAGGAATCGTCGCGTGCCACACACTCGTGCAGAGGAAGGTGGTCTGTGCCGGCGCCGTGGTTCGGGTCCGCTCCTTCGTCCAGGAGAGCCCGAATCATTTCCGGAGCATCCGATGAGTCCGACTGACATGCATGAGCAAGGGCAGTCATCTTTCGTTCATCCTCAGCCTCGAGATTCGGCTTCGGCGAGTGTTCTAGCACCGCCTTGAGGGTTCCCAGGTTATCCCATCTCACGGCTAGGAGCAAGGCCGTACTCGAGTCGGCCACCCGATCTGGATCGCCGCCGTTGGCGAGCAGCAATCGCATAGCCTCTGGATTGTCGTACGCGGCATGAACAGCGGTCCACTCTTGTCCATCTAGCTTCGCATTCGCATCCGCGCCTTTCTCGAGAAGCATCCGCACAATGTCCACATAGCCCCGCCAGCTCGCCAGATATATCGGCGGATCAAGATCGCCCTGATAATGGTTTGGCTTTGCACCGCGCTCCAGGAGGAGTTCCACGATGTCCGTTGCACCTGATCTCGAAGCAAGGGTCAAAGCAGTTTCTGTCTGGTCGTCCTCCCCTGGGCCCTGGAACTCGGCCTCGATATCAGCCTTGTGATCCAGGAGGAGTCTGACGAGGTCCACCTTCATAGACTCGACAGCTACCGAGAGAGCGGGAGGAAACTCTGTCGTCGGCGTGTTCGCCGTCGCTCCATGATCTAGAAGCAGCTTGCAAATGTCGACATAGCCCCGTTTGGCTGCGAGATACAACGCACAGCCCTTGGGACCCGTTGCGTTCGCATCGGCTCCCTTGGCGAGAAGCAAGGCCAGAACTTTGGCGTAGTTGTTCTCGGAAGCTTGAACGACCGGCTTCCACGTGGTTGATACGGCTTCCTTGTCATCGACCTGACCGTAGCTGTGGTCGGCTCCATGTTCAAGCAGGATTTCGACCGCCTTGGACCTTCCCCAGTCCGTGGCGCCTTGTAACGGAGTAGAGCCGTTCTCATCCTTGACTTCGATGTCGGCGCCCTTATCTATTAGTAGCCTGACAATGTCTGGGTCGCCATTCTGGCAAGCGATCATTATGGGACTGGCGCCTTTCTTTGACACTGCGCGGATGTCGACTCCGGCCTCTATGAGGGCCTTGAATGCGTTCAGGTGCGGACCGGACGCCGTTACGGTCAGCGGCGACGGGTCAAGGGCTTCGAGGGTATGAGGGTCCTTCGGGTCCGGGTTCGCTCCCAGAGCGAGTAGCTTTCGCATGTAGTTATCAAGCCCTAGCCACCCCAGACGGACCAGCACGTTATTCGGCCACAGGACTTTCCCAGCATTCTCGGGCCGGGACACGTACTCGACGAGGACATCGAGAACAGCGTCATATCCGCTGGAAGCAGCGAACTGAAACGCGTCCTCGAGGGCCTGCTTACTCGGCTCAAATCTGCTGATGAGAAGCTTGACGATGCTGCTGTGGTTGTTGGAAGCGGCCTCGCTGAGTGCTAGATTGCAGTCGAGCAGGAATGTGGTCGACTCTTTGTCCTCGTCCAGACGCCTCTCGAGAAGGTCGTCGAGACCAGTAGAAGCGACTAGAGGAATAGGAGACAGGTAGTGTCGGAATGGAAAGCCGAGATTGGCACGAATGAGACCTGCTTCTCGCCAGGATCTCGCTGACTTCTCGTTTGCTAAGAAGGCGTATGCCTCGGCGCTGGGCGCACATGAGCCGGCGAGGCGATAATGATCCAGCCAGTACCGCGCCGCGTAGGACACTAGGTCGTTGCGAGGCTCAAAGGCAACCCACAAGACCTTCACGACGTTATCAGAGTGAGCATCGATCAGGGGATGGACCTCTGTCAAGGACAGGTACTGCAGGCACAGGCTCGCCATTGCGCTGTGGGCGTTGCGGACTTGGTCTTCTGATAAGGGCTCAAACAAGGACCATACGACGATCTCTCGGCCTCGCAGCTCGAACACGCCGGGGAAGTTGTGGAGCAAGGGATCAAGTACACCCGCAACATCGGAGTCGTTGAGCGTGGCCCTGGGTTGCCCCGTCACGCTCAGCGCAACGGCAGCCTCGTGGCTCGTCAAAGGCCGCAGGGCGTGCCGAAGCAGCGTGACCAGTCTTTGTGCCTGGGCTCGTATCTCTTCACCGACAAAGTCGATCATGCTCCTGAAGAGCTCGTCGGGATCGAGTGACTTGGGTCTGGCCACGAGCGTCTCGACCGTCGCCATGGAGGCGTTTTCGCTCTTGCGGTAGACCCAGTTAAGGACGGCGCGCGCCTGCGGTGAGTCTTCACCGCCGTCTTGGGTGACAAGGGCGCGGAGGCTCTTCTCGACATTGAGCAAGATGGGCCGTTCGTCGAGCCTCCTCAAGATCAGCGTTCCCAGAGCCGGATCCGGAACGAGTTTTCCGTCTTGTGAAGGGGCGGGCCCCAACTCTACTGTGGCCTTTTCGTCTGGGTCTCGAGGCTCGGAAATACTTCGTGAATGTTCATCATCGACGTCGTCGGCAGGCCTCGATGCTTCTTCAATAGTTGAAGTCTCGGTCACCACGGCTGAGGTGTCGATTTCCGGCCGTCCATCTTCGACATCATTGGTCTTATGACTGTCGTGCTTCTCATCTAATCTCGTTTTGTCCTCTTCGGGCTGATTTGTGGCTTCCTCAGCATTGTCGGCCTCGGCTCCGACAGACCCTCTTGCGCTCTCGTCATCCTCGGTTTTCGTTTTAGGTTGTGGCCTGTCTTCGTCATCGACGCTGGACGCCGACCTTGACGCCGACCTTGGGCTGACGACGGGCCGGTACATCGGCGATTCTGCCACGTCAAGCTTCCATAAGCCAGATTCCACATCCTTGAGAAAGTTTGGATCGCTGCTATCGAAGAGCCACTTGTCTCTGCTTTCCTTCAGACTGCCGTACCTGAGCAGTTCCTTCAAGAACCAGTTGCGGGACTCATCGTCGCATTGGTCGAAGCAGCCGACACAGAACGTAATCTTCTCGGTGCTGTAATTGTCGCGCAAGTTCGTGAATCCTTGGAAAATGTCGGCCAGGGAACATGTACTCATGTCTCTGCTCCAGTCCTCCACCAGCTTCTCGGCGACGTTGGAAACGTCGAAGCTGAAGCGGCAGAGGATCGTGGTAAGGAATGTGACGAGCATCGCCGCCGCGTCCCTGTAGCGAGCATCGTCCTTGTTGAAGCGGAAGTAGCAGACCCAGTTCTCCCCTCGGGATGGTTCATCCTTGAGGAGCGTATACACGTTGCTAAAGATGGCCTGAGAGATGCTCTCGGCTTTCTCTTTGTCATTGTGCTGAATGTGCATGATGCTCAGACCTCGATTGCTCTCCAACCACTCAGAGGTTGCTTCTTCACCCGTGAACCACGAGAAGAGGTCATGGTGGTAGTCCTTCCCTTCATACGGATATACCGGAGGTGTTCCTGCGAGGAATGCTTTGCTCTCTATCGTTATGGCCTCGTTGATGTTTGTGTCTGTTACTGTATGAGTAAACCGGGGCAGCGGGAGGGAAGGATCGTCGCTCACAGAACGGAACTTCGTTGATCACCGTTTTGATGGCAATAGGCCAATCCGAGTCTCCATTGGCCGGCCTCTGGACCATTTCCCGATGCGATCGGGTGGTCGAGCAGCAAAACTCAAATGGGGTCTCGTAAACGCAAGCGTACCTTGAAAAAGGGTTGTGACACTCGGCCTGCGAGTCTGATCAGCCCAGCGCTCAAATAAACCAGAAGTGATGACAGCTTACGGATTCGGTCGAAACATTAGGTTCGAAGCGAGGGAAGACGCTGAAGATGCTGGCGCGGACCAGCATGTTCGTGTCTTGAAATTCGGCGTTGACCTTGATGATGTTGCGCGCGAGCTGGGATGCTTTGCGCACCAAGCTGGGTACTATCGGATCCATACTGATCAAGTCAAGAAGCTCATCCTCCAGCCCCTCTACGTTCGAGACGCGGTTCGGGACGGACAGGAAGATCAGAGTTGTCGTCTCCCAAGGGATATTGCCATACTTGGCTGGATCAGACGCTGCTAGGACAAGGGCCTTCTTCACAATGATGCCCCCAATATCGTGCCCGATGAAGACAATGGGCCGGGTGGTCTGAGTGATTCCAGATATCAGAATGAAGCCCAGTCCCCCAAAATCAACCGCGCGGGACCACTCACCTCGGATTTGATCGATTTCCTCGCCTCCACCAAGTCATCGAGCAACTTCTGAGCTTGGCCATCGATGCCTTCGGGAAAGTAGATGTGAGTCGAGGCTGAGTTGGTATCATACCAAAACGCCAACTCTCGAATGGACCAGTACCCAAACAGATCCTCCTTGATTAGCGATCTTTCCCATGTGTTATTTTCGTTGACCCAAGTGCTGCCTTTCTTCCCGTGAAGGCCATGCACAAGAACGACACTGCAAGGTGGTTAGGAGACTCGCAAGATAAGAGGTACGGAAAGACACACTCAAAATCTACCCCATCAATCGTGTCACCTCGGTGATCGTCCACGAGGCCATACTCGGGTTCGATGTACTGATTCCACACGGGACCTGGAGAAGGTGATCGACGCGATCCATCACTGGCTGGAGGCGGTGGTGGTGAGACGCCATCGCCGTCTTGGGGCTCGTTGCCGCCTTCGCTTTTGCTTTCCTCTTTGGAATCGTTTCTGGCTCGGCCTTCTCGACTCTGAGTCGACCCCGCGTCAGACAAGTCGTCGGCCTGACTGTCGTTCTCGTCTTCCACTTCGCTCCTTTGAGAGACTGCGTCACCATCGGCTTCGTCTTCATCATCGTCGGCCGAGTCGTCGTCTTCCGACTCGATCACCTGGGACATCTTCCCTCTTCGCCGTTCAGAGGCGCCGCTCTCCCGGCTACTGGACCGCGTGCTTTTCGGTGAGGTCGCCCGCGCCATTTTTCTCGTCTCTCTCGATACCTCCTTCGTCGCGTGTCATACAACTGGGGCCTTCGCTGGCGGCGTTCGCTTTTAGGCACGTCGTAAGTGAGAGGAGCCAGGCGAGACGACAGTTGACTGATGAGACGGGCGGATGAGCAATCTGTGGTGAACTCGAATCGAATCCAATCAGCACGCCCGCTCTGGAAGCAGAGTAGCACTGCAGGACGAGCAGGCTGATAATTAACCCTCGGAATAAGCAGACCGGGGCTGATGGTGGGTGGGTAGTCATTCGTGGGGGCCGAAAGGATTACACCCCCTGTCCGTTACTGGGGTCTCTGTTCTCACTGGTCTCGGGGTCAGGGTCCCGAATGTGACAGAACCGTCCACTATGGGACATGAAGGGGGGAAAGATATATTCAGCTGCCGACCTGCCATGAAAGCCGAGTAGCACCAACTTCATGTGCGTTTGTCGGAAACCAACATCTTATCCTCACAATGGCGGACATCGAACCAACCAAGGATGCTCGTGAGCTTGGGCTCGACGAAACCAGCGAAACGTTCGATATCGATCTGTTCGAAGGCGGCGATGCAAAGAGCGGCTTTCACACCAAGAATGACCCCAGCGCACCCTTCCAACGGACAAATGTCACCAACCGCAAGGGCGCGATCGACATCAAGTGCAACGTCGTCGATGTCGTCCACGGCAAGTTCGACCCGGAAGGTGACGAGTACGCGACCCTCATCGTTCTCCTCTTTCGCTTCGACCCTCGCAAGCGCGCCCGTCGCGTGGCCGAGGCCCAGATTTCGCTCGCCTTTGACGGCCTGACGGAGGACGAGCCGCGGCCCGTTGTCGAGGCCATCTCGTTCGACGGGCGGTACTCAGTCGCGCCGACGACGCAGAACGAGTCGGTGACCAAAGGCGCCGAGGGCACGCTCGGGCTGAGCGCCATCCAAGGCGCCGAGCTGTCGGGCGGGCTCAAAGTCGAGCGGACAGTGACGCGCGACACGGAGCACTTCACGACGGTGATCGGGTCTGTGGACCTGATCGGCTACAACTACGGCGAGGCCAACTGCGCGACCTGGTCGCTCATCGAGAACGAGGCGCGCGAGACGGGCGTGCCAGCCGCTGTGAGGGCGGGCATCTTGCTGCGGCGCACTGAGGAAGACGCCAAGTTCAAGGCGACAGTCAAGATTGAGGTCAAGGCAGACTTTAAGACGTCGATGGAGAAGTTCTTCGGCGGCAAGCCGAAGGATGACCCCGTGCTCTTCGACCCGTCGAAGAAGCCGACGAACAAGCTCATGGTGTATGACACGGAGGACCTGGGGGCCTTCGACCTCGAGAAGGTATCCGATGTGACATTCCTCACGGTGAGGGACGACGCTATCAAGAAGCTAGGGTCTGGGAAGTGAGCTCTTGTAGATTTAAAACAGATTGGAGAATGCAAAGCTTCTCAAGTTGTTCAACTTAATCACGTTTGAAAGCTATAGTACCCTACCCAAGGACTGTTGAAAACCGACCAGACCTCTGTTCTTCCCCGCACGGAAAAGGGAAAGACTTGGACTAGGCACGGCCCGGGGTCTTCATCAACGCCAAGGCGCTTGCTGTCTTGTTTTCTTTTGTCTTGCTTGCAAGTCTCAAACGCTACACATCTCGAGGACGGCAAACTTGGCCGGATCATGCGTGTCACGTCTCACGAGTGGGCTCACAGTATTACATCCCCCGAAACCTCGCTTCCTGGTGATGACTGCCCACATTGCTGACCATTCGACCAAAGTCCCTCCTGCGTCCAATGGCCTCCACAGCGTCCATTCAAAGGGGGTGCAATATGGGCGACTTGGCTTCAAGGCTGAGCAGCCCACCACGCATCGTAACCCTGCTTAGCGCTTACGGGGCGTCCTCCTGACTCGTCAGCCTTCGAGCTGACGCCGTGCTCCCGGCCCAGCTGTCGTGACCAGGGCGACAGGGTTCATGCATTCAGAGGGTTAATTGACCCTCAGCCAAGTTGGGGGCCGTGGCATGGTATTGTCTCCCCCGACCGACAGCCGTGTGTGACTGGTCATGCTGTCGCGACGGACAGACGACTTGTCCCGCTGAGCTGCCGCCACAAATTCACCTCCAGACAGACGGCTCTCGTCTGATCACATCCTTGCGACTCGTTCTTGAGTCGAGAGCAGTGACACTCAACTGGCCGTGGCAATGGACACTTTGAAGACGCCAATCGAGGGCAACGGCTACCTCCCAGCCGGCGAGGCTGATGGCGATGAGGACCGCAACATCGTGCGAAGCGAGGATGAGGAGGCCGGCAGCGACGAAGAAGAGTCTGAGGACGACGATGCGAGTCGCTCCTCCGAGGAAGAGGATGCTGAGGCTGCGAAACCCTTTCAGACCAAGATCTTCGAAGCCATCGAAAAGATCAAGACGAAGACCTACAAACTGGGCAACCGTGAGCAGCGCAAGCAGTTCTTCGACAGCTATGGCGAGGCCATGAAGAACCGAACGGAGGACGACGATCTCACGTTTCTGCACGTTTTGCTCAACACGCGCGACATCCCGGTCAAGACGCTCGAGTCGCCCGTCAAGCACATTGTGCAGAAGTACCCTCGGCTCCTCCTCGAGGCTGACCGCGAGAAGAAGACGCCGCTATACATCGCCATCGAGTCGTCCAAGATGTCCCGGCTCGCCGAGATCATGATCGATGCCTGCAAGTACTATGACCTGGCCCTGGCCAAGCCATGTCGCGAGAAGGGTGAGAACTGCTTGCACCTTGCCATGCGGTCGCGGCATCTGTCTGGCGCCGTCAAGCAAAAGTTCATCAACCTGGCGCCCGAGGAAGCCATCTACGCCCAGGACAGCAAGGGCTACACGCCGCTGCATTACGCCGTCGAGTTCAAGCGAGCGAACGAGGACCAGCTCGAGGTTGTCAAGCAGCTCATTGCGAAAAATGACTCGGCCTTTCTGAAGGTGACCAAGGCGCCAGACCCGCGCTCCGTGTACCAGTATGCTGAGTACACTCGCATCGCTTTCGCGACGCCAAAGCCATCAACCAAGCCGTCTTCGACCGCCCGGTCAAAGGACAAAAAGACAGACAGCAACGGCGCCAGAGCGCCGCGGGAAACCGACGTGCCCAACGAGCAGTCTGAGCCGCAGCCGCAGACCGCGCCCAAGCGCGAGCTGGACCCCAAGGCCAGGCGTGAGGCCGAAGAGAGGGAGCGCAAGGAAAACGAGGCGCGGGCCAAGAAGGACGCTGCCCCCAGCTCTCGCCACGGCCAGTCCAGAAAGGAGAACCCAGAGACCAAGTCTCGCGAGGCAGCGGCGCCGCCGGTCGACGCATCACGAAAGGGCGATGCCCTTGACGCACCGCCGCGATCACTCACCCGCAAGGCCACGGTGACCTTCGAAGAGACGCCCGTGGAGAACTCGACGCGCAAGTCTCGGAAGACTCCAGAAGACCCCAAAGACGCCGAGGAAGCGTTGAAGCGGCTAGAGGAGTGGGCGTCGAAAATTCGGCTGGAGCTCAAGCTACACTGTATGAGAACCAGAGCACCAGACGAGACGGCTCGGTTCCTGTACGGAAAAAACAAGGCTGGTATGTTCACTATAAACGTTTCGGAAAAGCTCATCACGGACCACGCGGTGCATTTCAGGTCCTAGGGGCTGACAACGGATAAACAGGCACGCAAATATGCTTTGAGTACTTTGGCGCCCCGGCTGCCATCAAGTCTCGCGACTTTAAAGCCAGCTTCGAACACGTCCGTTTCGACGACGTCCTGCAATATGTTGCCTTCCCACGCCTCGAGGTCGAGCCCAAACCGACTCTACACCCAAAGACGAATGCCGCGGATGAGGACTATCCACTAGAAAGCTTGGGCCGTGGTCGTACTGACATGATTTACTTCTTCGATTGGCTGCGCAAAAAGAACGTCAAGCGCATCATCCGGGTCATTGTGCAAGAGGTTGACGGCCAGCCGTCGCACAGCGATGAAGCGATTGAGCGGGCCCTGGCCGGTTTTCAGGTAGAGGCGCTCGACTGGCAGAAGCCAGATCTCGACCCAGACACTATCTGTGCGGTCAGCGATGATCTGAGGGAACTGACACTGCATTGGCGTGGAAACAACGCTGTGCTTAAGGGCTGGAGCGATCCCGAAGGGCTTCGCAAACTCAAGTATCTGGAGAAGATTCACTTGCATATTCATCGGGTAAGCTCTCTCTCTTTCATTGGAAAGAGGAAGATCTCTATTGCAATTCCAAGAACACTCGGTCGAATCTCAGCTTTGTGATTAGCACGTCGCTCATCCGCAGGGCCATGATTGAGTGCTTCAAGACCAAAAGCTTACTGAACACCCCAGGACCTTGAGACTGTTGATCGTTGCTCTTTGTATTTCCAAAAGTTCCGCAAAAGGCTCAACGAGGACCGCGATCCCGCAGCTCGAGAGACCCTCGAGGCCCCGGACGCGAAAAGGTTATTCATCTCGATCCCCAACGGCAATGGCGACGATCAAGCGTCCGAAGTAAGCAAAGATGAGCAGGGCGACAAGAAGGAAATTCCGACCATTGCCTGCCGGAAGCCCATCCAGGTCATACCTTATGACAGCGAAATCAAGACAGATACCTCAGCCGGCGCCACACCATCCGCCTCTCAAGCCGAGGCAAAGGCTCAGGCAACTTCTCACCGTTGGCTGGACACGACTGACAGCTTTGCGGACATGATTCAGAACGTTTGGATCAACGTATTACGCAAAAGTCGTGGGGGCCCTACCCGCGACCAGCCTTTGCTGAAGCCTGTTGTTGTTGCTCTAATCGACGATGGCGTTGACATGCACGACCCATCCCTTCAGGGCAAGATACTGGATGGTCAGACCTTTGACCACGGCGATGGTTTCAGAGTCCGTCCTTATTGGGTATCAGAAAAGGGCCATGGCACCGTCATGGCTAACATGATCTGCCGCGTCTGTCCCATGGTCAAGATTGTGGCGATTCGTCTGGACACCAGAGCATCGTCTACTGCGGGGAAGACAAACATCGTCGTGCGGAGTGCCGCCGAGGTGAGCTCATCTATAGCCTAGTTGTCCAGCAAATGCTAATCCGCCCAGGCCATTGAAGCTGCCGTCGAGAAGGATGCCCACATCATCTCCATGTCGTGGACCGTCACTCCGCCCACCGACACCGACGAAAAGGACAAGTTCGACGAAGCCATTCGCAGTGCCGCCAAGAAAAAGATTCTCATGTTCTGCTCGTCGAGCGACGGCGGCCACTATTCTGACACCGATTACCCGAGCGCCAGCGCCCGCGACCTCCTGTTCCGCATCGGCGCCTCCCAGGATGACGGTCTTCCCTACTCGTGGGCCGGCCCTGTCGAGAAGCTCGACTACATCTTCCCCGGCGTGGAAGTCGTGCAGCGGAGCTCGAGGCCCGCGCCAGGCGGGCTTGCGAAGTGGAAGCCCGAGACGGGGTCCAGTATCGCGACGGCGCTGGCCGCCGGGTTGGCGGCGCTGGTGATGTACTGCGTCAAGATAGCGGCGCTGCACACGCAGAGCAACCCTGGCGAGAAAGCGACCGGAGTGACGGCGCTCAACGTGGAACAGATCAAGATCCATAATAACATGAAGCAGGCATTTGACGGGATTGGAGCGAGTCGCGAGACGCAGCACAAGTTCATCGAAGTCTGGCGCTTGTTCGAGTCGGCTGTGGGAGAGCTGAAATCGGGAGATCATGAGAGTCGGATGGCCGTAATTGCGAACTTGGCAAGGAACTTGGTGAGAAAATCGTGAACAGATGAGGAGGCAGTGTACATAGTGTGATACTAAATAGTTAAGCCAGTGACATGTTACAAAAATTAGGATATGATTGCAAATCACTCAGATCTGGTGGAACGCTATATTCCTGTGTAGGTAGAAACGCCAGGCTTACATGTCATCCTTTGTCCTCAGTGACCGTTACTTTGAGGTCCTGCATCAGAGCACTAGAGAATCATCAAGATGGGCATACTGAGGCCTTTGTATCAACTTCTACTAAGTACAGAGCGACTCCCTCATGAAGTCAACCAACTTGGGAACAGTCACTGAAGTGTCGTCATACAGGTCCATGTGCTTTTTCCCCTCAATCACCATGAGCTCCTTAGGCTCCTTGGCCCGCTCAATAACGTCCTTGCTGAGGTATCCAGTCATTGCTTCACTCCCTATGATCATCAACAACGGGCGAGGGGTGATCCACTGGATATTGGCGGAGGAATCATGTCCGATCATGAGCTCCACGCTCCTCGCGGGATACTCATTGGTGCAACGAGGATGCTCCCCTCGCTCAGTCTTGTAGTATGCTTTGGCTTCGTCCCCATAGGTTTCGAGGATGTTGGTCATGGTTGGCTCGGCACCCTTGGCCTCGGCGATGCGCTCCCTCCCTGCCTGATCAAGAGCCTGTTAAATCGTTGCTTGATCCATGCTGTCGCGAGTCAAACGACCCCAGCAGCCGTAAGAAATCGTCGCCACGCTCCTCATGCGCAGATCAGTCTGTGCAGCGGATACCACGTAGCCCCCAGACACGCAGATGCCTACAAGTCCAATTCGTTCGGGATCGACTTGGCCGTCGCAAGTGGAAAGGAACGTCACAGCGCTCTTAAAGTCCTCGATCCGTTGGGACGGATCTTCGAGGTTGCGTGGCTCACCGCCACTTTCGCCCTGGTAGGCGGCATCGAATGCCAGAGTAACGAAGCCGTACTCAGCGAGACGTTGGGCGTAGAGCCCAGATGCCTGCTCTTTAATGCCGGTTCCCGGGTGGCCGATGATGATTGCAGCTCGCTTGATATCTGGTATGACTGAAGAAGGCAGGTAAAGGTTTCCGACCACGTTGATGCCGCGGCTAGGAAACTCGACTCTTCGAGGGGATGACATGGTGAATGTTGACAGAGTATTTAGGTTGTAGATGTCGCATGTTGGTGCGTCAACAGAAGAGCGGCCTGAATACTTCTCATGGGAATATGAGTGCCTTTTTATACTTCAAACAACACCAGTCGAGGCACGACAGGTACGTGGTCTCCTTCTTGTCTTACCCACGATAGCAGGCAACGATCGGTGGTAATCTGTTCTCCAAGTTCAGTGACAGTGTATTTAGCTTCGTATGTACATACTCGGATTCGCGGAAGCATCGGCGTCGTCGTGCCTTGCCAGCCTCTGGGTTCATGCGGGGTTGTTCGGGGTCCTCAATTTCCCAGACCTCTCAGTTCCCGCCATCAGATCGAAAGCATGGCTCGCTCGGTCTTCTTCATTTCGATCATCGCGGAAACCCTGACCTCAACTTCCCAACGAATTTTGACAAACACCCCGCCTCACGAAAGCCTTATCCGCCTCGGAAACGCCAAAAGCATTTTGTGACTGGTATTTGGTGAACAAAAGATGAAGAACCGAACTCGGAAGTCGCGTGATGTCACACCGAACAGCCTCAACATGCTGCCCCATATACCGAGCAGAGCCTCTTGACACTACCTACATTACAAATGATAGTTGATAGTGTGAATGCCGGGTACGGATGGATAGGGACCTAGAGGTAGTCAGCGGGCAAGTGCATGCAGCCTGACGCAGAAACCCTTCCTCAGCCACCGCCACATGCAGCTGTGCCAGCAGCTATAAGGAAGTCAGCCTTGCCGCTCGCGCCCGTTTTCCTCGCTTCGTTTTCTCCGCTATCAGATCGATCCATCTGCGCATGCGCAAGCCGTTCACCATGAACATCCTCGACACGGCAACGCTGGAGCTGAAGAGATTTAACAGTCTTCCGGACCAGCCTTATGCGATACTGTCACACACATGGGGAGAGGATGAAGTCTCATTTCAGACGATGAAGTGGTACGGGGCGCGGGCCGAAGCGGACCTGGATCGATCAGAGCAACTGATTCATACATTTGCGGATACCAAAATCAAGGCAAGAGAGGCCAGGAAGTCGAGCATAGAGAACATGGAGGGTTTCGTCAAGATCCGCGGCGCCTGTCGCAAGGCTCGCGAGGAGGGTTTCAAATACGTCTGGGTTGATACATGTTGGTGAGTTACCATCAACCACCTTTCTGAAAGCCCGGGCGGCATCAAACTCGTCATAGGCTGCAAAGATTAACTTAGAACTAATCTAAGCTGATTGCTGAAGCATAGATAAAACAAGCAGCACCGAGCTAAACGAGGCCCTGAACTCCATGTTCAAATGGTACGAGAAGGCAACCGTCTGTTACGCGCTTCTTGACGATATTCCCTCGAGCTCGCGCGTAGGCGGTGCTACCAAAGCGGCAGGGCTCGAACGCCATGGCAAATACATCCCGAGACTACATGCCAGCAATGAATGCTCAAGCTTTGATCCCGAAGGACTATTTCAAACCAGCAAATGGTTCACCCGCGGCTGGACGCTACAAGAACTTGTTGCGCCGGAGACGGTCCGGTTCTTCGCACAGGACTGGACTGAGATTGGGTCGAAGCGCTCGCTGGCAACCTGCCTGGCCAATATTACAGGCATTGACATACATGTTCTCCAAGATCATCTCCCTCGGCCCCTTAACTTGTCAAGATACTCGGCAGCCGAGCGCCTTTCCTGGGCGGCAACGAGGCAGACGACCAGGATAGAAGACGAAGCCTACTGCTTGCTTGGTTTGTTTGACATCCACATGACACTCCACTATGGCGCGGGGCGCAAGGTGTTCATCGAGCTGCAGGAGGCGATACTCAAGAAGACGGAGGATTATTCGTTACTCCTGTGGAGGTTTCCGCGCCTCTTATCGACCAGCCTGGAGTCTCGGGACATGCATCCCAGGGACGAATCAATCGATGCCGGATGGCTCCCGCGCGACCTGCGCATTGGCACCAACGGTGCTGCCCTGGCCGACAGCCCGAAAGAATTCGCAATCCCGAGTCGTTCCATCTGGCAGTATGCAGAACTTGAGCAGACCTTCGGCCCAAACAACGAGTTGAGTCTGCCTTCTAACGCTCCGCCTCCTGTTTTCACGGGTCGCGGCTTGCAACTAAGCGCTAAGGTGCTGCCTGTCCCGAGCCGTAATGCTCTATTATTTCTAAACTTTAAGACTCGCGGCCGATATGCTTGTGCCTTTCTGGACAGCGATCACCCAACAGATGATGCCAGCTCACCGCAAACCTTCACCCGACTCGGCATGTTCTGCCTGTTGACAGAGCGTCAGTTTCTCGCCTCGGCGCCAGCCTTCGAGACGAGGACCATATGGCTGAAGCTGGAGCCGCTCGAAGGCATACGGCCCGACAGCGTGCTCGTCGAGACAGTTCTGGCGGGTCGTTTCGTGGAACAGCTTTGCAGGAGGCTAGAGCAGCTGCACATGGCCGCCACGCCAATCTGGAGGCCGACTGCCAGCGGCTCGAATCCGATACCTCAGCGTCCACAAGTTCCGTACCCGCCTACACCGATGGTAAGAGGAGCCTCTATTACGTGGCCGATGGATTTCGAGTTCCGACCACAGCGATCAGTTGGCATTGATTGGTTTAACGAGGATACTGATGGATGCCATGGAGGCGCTTTGTCAACACCTGGACCGCCAAACAAAAGGTCTCTCGGAAGTCTTGAGGCAGGATATGACTCCGGACTGGGTCCAACCCTCATGCTACCATCCAACGAGGGCCCTTCGGTCGTCGGACTGGAGAAACACCGCTGCTCTCCCCATCCCCAGATGCGCAGCCTGAAGAAATCAAAGCGCGAGCGGTATCTGCAGGCCTACCTGCAGGGCGTTGAGGAAGACCGTCAGAATCACGAAGAGCAGAAGCGAACAAATGACCGCGTGCAGTGGGAGGAACGATGACGCATTGCTGAAAATAGACAGCACTCATCTGAGAGGGTGTCACCACCAGTACAAATGGGCCAGGATGTCGCGAGGCGTGAACGTATGGAATGGGTTCATGAGCAATCGGGAGGCGTGGGTTCTTGGACCACTGATACCAGAAATCTATCTCATCGAGGTGATATCGAATAAGGGCGAAGCTATATATGGCCACTCAGACTTTAGCATTTCGCGGAGCAAAATTCTTTTCTATACCAGGCAGCGGAACTATCATTACACGGCAATTCTTCTAGTCTTGCGAAGCTTACTTCACTCTTCCTCTTACTCATAAGTTCAAAGCTTTATTGCCCTTTTCGAAGAGACATTGGACCGGTGGCCTCCGATCGAGGCTATAACAATATGAGTGAATCTGCAAGAGATATCATCAACCTGTCTCTCCGTGAATCTGTAACTCGTGATATCTTGAGTGAAGCTGATGCGGCGGGTGGATTGGTTTGCCCTCACACAGGCATGTATAATGTAAGGGGGGAATCGTAGCGCACCTTGATGTACGTGTCACAGTAAAGTCACAATATGATCCAGTTCTATTACAGTTCTATCAGTCTACATTGAAGAGGTGATTCTCTCGAACAGTTCTGCTGTTGCTCCCATGATGTTACCACATGCAGATTCTGACATCGCGATGATGATGGGGTTGACAATACGAGACAGTCCATCACAGGAGGAAGAAAATGCTCTCCGTATCATACCCCGATCAAGTACATCAGTGTTCCGTGTACTTCTTGATGCGTGGTCATGAAATGCATCGCCCTCAACATCAAACCCAGTATCAGTAGTCAGTAAGACGCCCTCCCAACCCTAACCCCGCCCAGCTTACTAATCTAGTCGGCTCCAGTAACAGTGGAGAGTCGCCCAGCTGCATTCATCATAAGCCAAGCCGCAGATCCGGCCACCCGCCATGGCATGGCATTGGCGCCAGACGGCTCCCCCGTCAACACCCCTCCAGACATGGACCTCATCACACCCTCAACCAGCCGGGGCCGCTGCCGGCTGGCGGCTGGCGGCCCCCGCGGGAGAGCAGCGCGCGTTAGGCCAAGTGCAGCTGCCTATCGGCGCTACCTTCGGCGGGCCCCATCTGTCGTTGCTGCTGCTGAGCGATGCATGCTTCTGTATGGTGTGCCTGTCCTGGCCTGAGGGGAGCGAAGGAACTACGGACTAGCTGATGCGCCGGCGCCGGTGTCGCCGGGCGGCCTCTGGTGTTTTAGCCTCCAGCGTGCGAAGAGGGAATTCGCGGCCTCCGCCGCGTTTGGCTTGGGTCGAGGGGTAGGACTACAAGTCAGGGAAAAAGAGTTTGGACGGGACGGGGTGGTTAGCATGCGTGGATTTCTTCATGGTCCGACTGAAATCGTGTGGTTTCTGGTGGCGTGTCCTCGCCCACGCTGGCTTTTCGCTGGCTTTGCTGGCGGCGGCTGGAGCGACTCGTGTTTTGCTCAGGCTGAGTGTCAGCTTCGGACACGTCGGAGACGGCGCGATTCGATCAATGAGAGCAGAGGTTGTTGCGGCACGGCTGGACTCGAGATTGATTGTGACTGGAGCGAAGGCACGGAATGGAGGGGTCCAGGCAGAGGGCGAGGCCAGCCGGGCCAGTCCTGACCGCCAGGACGCGAGCAGCTGAGGACCGAAGCTGCAGCCAGATGCTACAGCCACCAGCAATTGGTCGATGCATCGGGGAGGTACACCAAGGTGGTGTGGGTGGTCGTGTGGATGGGATGGCGGGGTAAAGAGACAGACTGGAATGTAGATGGCTGTCGGTGACGGGACCCTGGGCCGCTTGCTGTTTCCGGTAGGTCAACGGCGACGGCGTGAGGCTTTTCGACGCATTTCTGGTGACAACACTGACTAGCAGGTCCTCGACTTTGGATGATAACCAACATGTCGGATCGCGAATTGAGAGGGTCATCGCTGTTTATGACGCGAAGGGTGGGTTTGCGGCAGGACCCAAGTTCCAAGATTTCGTGCCGGGTGCCGGGGGGTGTCACGGCTGCGTACGAGTATGTGTCGGTCGTTTCTGAGCTGTTGCCAGGCTGTCAGTCATCCTTCATCATCAATCCCCGACTTTCAATCAAACAATCCCTACGTCGGGTCAGATCAGTGGCCGCCAGGTCTTGGCCGGGCGACCTATTCCTGGGGCCTCCCCCCTCCAATCCCCACCTCTTGTCAACAAATACTTCTGCTGATGCCAGCCGGATAGGGCGAGAAAGAGGCACACGGCAGCCGTGTGGCTGAGGGGGATCCGCGATAGTGCAGACGCACTGCAGAACGCCAGAGACATGGCTATCCTCCGTGGTGGTACCCTCTGCTCTGCGTTGGATGCGCGTCGCGAGGGCGGTGTGCTGCGGGATTGCATGGCGCAGAGCGCTCGACATGGTCCATTCCTGTGGGAAGAGAGACATGCATGGCCCTCCCGCAAGCAGAGTCGATAGGAAGAAGCACGCATGGAAACACAGACATGCGCCACGATGCTGAGGAATCCCTGGCGCCCGGGTGACTTGTTGCGCGTCGGAGATGAGGCGTTCGACGGACACACTCCGAGTGAAGGGGCAGCCGGCAGAGCTGAGAGAGGCAAACCAAGGGGGCAGTGAAGGGGGCAAAAGGCGCAAATGGCGAGGCCATTCGCACTATGAACGCTTGGCCCTGGCTTGTCGCACCGCGCCGAGGCCGCGCAGTTGGTGGCATGACACGACGACTCGCCGCTTTTTGAATTGGATAGATGGCTCGGTGGTCTCGGGAAGCGAAAGATGGGTACCACGTAAAGAGTGGGAAGTGTGTTTCCCAACGGCGATCGCTCATCAATCCGGGGTTCGCTTGGTGGCCCTGGCGGCGGCGCCCTGTTTGACGGTTGACATCACCCCAGCGGGGGCCTAGGTGATCAGGAGTAGTTCCTCCAGGATGATGATGGGTATGATGATGACGACGATGGTGCGGTGCCTCGGTTGTGTGGTTCTCGAATTGGGGAGGCCGTCTCGAATCTCATTGTCGTGATCGAAATTGGCATCATGGTGATGCACGACGATGCTGCATCGCTTGTGAAACCTCTTCGCCCCCAGTAGCAGAGCAGAGGAAGAGGCCTCTCGAATAGAGGAAATGATGGCCCAGACGAAAGCGAAATGGCGGCGGGCTGTCATTCCACTGAGACCCTCGCCTTTCCCATGCTGGGACCCTCGGCGATCTCCCCAGCAAATCTCCCCCACGTGCCACCGCTCCACCACCGGAAGCACTGATCTGCTCCTGCCTTCTGCCTCTGGCTGCTTTCCTCGTCGGTGGGTCCTTCTGCCCTCAGCAGGTGCCAAGCAGACGGATCCTCGGCGTCTGAGGTTGGCACCTTAGGTAGGGTACCTGTGTGGTTCGCTCTTGCCTGCTGTCAGCGCCTGTGGGAGAAGAGGAGCAGGAGTAACGGAGGCTGCGTGCAGCGATGGCAGCACCTGCACCAGCAAAGAAAGGAAAGCCCAGCGGAGAAGGTCCCGCAGCACCGCCGCGCCCGCACTACCCGACATTGCGGTAGGTGGGTGTCCTCGTACCCTCCATCTCGTTTTGGTGGCCCGCGCCACCCCCCCCCCTCCCCTCTCCCCCAGTACATCCGATTGTTGCTGTTCGGTCTGTCCTGCCTGTTCTGGCTTTGGTGTCCATCCATCCATCTCTCTTCCGCCTCTACCTCCTCCTCCTCCTCTCCTCTTCTGATCTCCTGCAACTACCAGGTCTTTGACCAGAGATCAGGCAATCCTACCTTGATCTACAACTTCAACAGAAACAACGAGCCTCTGCACCTAGAGTCGATTCGGACCATACACCCCCGACTGGGAGATCGACCCCAGATTCCCCCCATCTTGGATCTGACGACAACCCCATCAACGCCAAACACCAAACATCGTCCCGAACTCAAACTCGAAACGCAAGACACCACGTACCTGATCTCGTTCTCTGGACCGACCACCGCCAATGTATTCGAAAGGCCAGACGCCTGTGTCGTGCGCCAAATCATAGGACCCCCTCGCAACTCCATCTACCTGGATATCACCAGTCCAGCACCACCAATCCACTAGGACAGCCAGGCGACCAGAGCCACGTACCCTACAGAAACACACGCAAGATGAAGGAAATGGCCATGGCCGAGTCGTACGCCGACTTGGCTGGCACCGCCCCCGCCAAGCTGACCAAGTCGCGCAACAAGGCCGTCGTCAAGCCCATCCTCAAGAAGATGGGTCCTCAATCCGCCAAGAGCTCTCTCGACATTGACCGCGCCTGGGAAGAGCAGATTCACTACGGCAGCCACGGCTGGGGCGGAGGCCTGGGTGTGAGCTCAGGTGCAAGTGCGGGCATGGGGCGGGATCGCGACGTCAGCTTCACCATGTCGACAACGGAACTCGATAACGGCGGGCACACCAGCAGCCATACGAACAGCCGGTCCAAATACTCGCACGCCCGGTCCACGAGCGGCGCCTCCCACGCCAGCATCGCCACGAGCAGCGGCAGCGGGCCTGGAGGCTATCGCACCGGCAGCTTCGTCCACCCCTTCCAGCAGACGCCGCGGACGTCAACCCCGCCTCTCTCGTACGCCAATTCGCTCGCCAGCCTCGACCAGCCGGCGCAGCAGGGCAACAGCACCTCGCGCGACTACTCGCCAACCATCACCGAGGATGAGGACCTAGACTTCGACTCGAGTTACAATTACCACCACCGCACCAACAGCCTCCAACCTCACTCGCGATCTCTCTCCCAGAGCAACCTCAACAACATCTCTACCAGCAACACCCACACCAACGGCAACATGAGCAGCAGTAGCCCACGACGCCCCTCGCTTGCCAGCCAGCGCACCTCCTCTCTCTCCGACGTCAACCAGAACCCCCTTCGTATCAACACGTCCAACCGATCGACCTCCATTTCGGGCGGCTCCCGCCTCGCGAACGTATCAAGCACCTCGGATGTCAACCTCTCCGAGTCCTATGACTCTCCCGGCTCTCTATCGCTGGCCGCCTCGCCTC
Source organism: Verticillium klebahnii (assembly GCA_002851715.1). Classification (NCBI taxonomy): domain Eukaryota; kingdom Fungi; phylum Ascomycota; class Sordariomycetes; order Glomerellales; family Plectosphaerellaceae; genus Verticillium; species Verticillium klebahnii. The sequence continues at coordinate 1,364,877 of NMXL01000007.1, read as the reverse complement.
CCTCCGCCACTGCCCCCGTACTCTCCCCGCTCTCCGCTGCAGCCACATCCCCGATCTCGCTCTCGACCTCCGCGTCGGCCTCGGCAATGGGCCTGCGAACATCCCTCGAGGGCTTCCGGCTACGCTCCCGCTCCGAGCTCGGGTCCGATTACCACCAGGAGCGTATTCGCATCGAGCGCCAGAAGTGGCAGGACAAGGAGCGCGCCAAACAGCAGAAGCGCGACGACAAGGAGCACAAGCGCCGCGCCCGCGCCGACCACCAACGCACCACCTCGGATTCTCGCGACCTACAGGCTGAGGCGGCCGCCGAGGCCCTGATCAAGGCTCGGGCGGCCGCCCTCGACGTCGGGCTCGATGATCACACCTTCATCCGCAGCGACACAGGGGTTGAGACGAAGCATGTCGACGTCGAGCCCCAGGAGCCCAAACGTCGGGCACGGTCTTCGGAGGAGCGCCGGCGGGCGAAGAAGCAAGCAGCCGCCGCAAAGGGCGCCAGCCTCTCACCCGTCAGGAGTCAACCCGCCATGTCGGAGAAGAGCGTGCCGACGTTCGCGAGCCGCGGGTACGCGAGCGTCGATCAGGGGCGCGAGCCGACAGCACAAGGCGTCGCCTTTGGGACGCCGCAGCGGGGACGCAACGCCAAGCGCAAGACGCAAAGCGCGTGGACGACGTTCACTCTGTGGTTCAAGTCGCTGCTGCTCAAATCTAAGAGGCAGTAGCAGAGCGCCAACTCGTACGGCATCGAACAACAGCAGTCATGTCCTTCATCTAGGATAACAGGACCCCATCATCGTACACCTAGGAAATCGAACAACACTATCAGCTCACCAACACTCAAAAGTCTTTCTTCTCCGGCATAGAGAAAAGCAGAACAACAACCATACACGACCATGCCTTTCGCTTCACCACTATACCCCTTTTCATAACGGCAGCACCACCCCTCCCAGCGAAGCAGCAAGGATCTCTGGCGTGGAAGCTGAGGATGCTGCCGACTTTTCACTCAATTTCAGGATTTTCTGATCATTCTATATTTCTGCAAGGCGTCTTGGTTTGGGCTTGGGTTCGGAACATGGGGCCCGTGGTCTCCCGGCATTGACCCCCCCTGGAGAAGGCAATTTGGCCTGCCCGGGGGTGCGGTGCAGGGGACTGGGCTGGTGGAAACTGGAAACATTTGGCCCTTATGGAAGGGCCTGGAGTTGGTTGGAATCTTGTGTGTTTTTCAGCGTTGGCTTTTGAGGACGGGTGGATAGATAGCTCCTCTTGCGGCAATGAAGTTGTTTGCCTTCGTTTCTGGACCCTGCAATACGTGATGTGACGTCTTGATCTAAGATGGAGCCCGATGAAAGTATGGAAGTCTCGACAGAATAATGTATGGGTGGCCCATCGTTGGCCGATGGCAGACGGACCAAAAAGACAAAAACATACAACACCAGGTATTCGCTGGTGGTCACCCACCCAACTACTAGTCCGGCCCTTACTGGTTTATCTAGGGGAGAGCGGACGGGATCCCGAGTTCTCCAGTAGGTATGGTCGTATGTGCTTNCCAAAAAGACAAAAACATACAACACCAGGTATTCGCTGGTGGTCACCCACCCAACTACTAGTCCGGCCCTTACTGGTTTATCTAGGGGAGAGCGGACGGGATCCCGAGTTCTCCAGTAGGTATGGTCGTATGTGCTTGAGGATGCATTGTTTGCTGTTCATATTGTTTTGAGGCGTGGGTGGGAGTGGTGTTGTTGAAAATAGGGGGCCCATGCTGAAGGTACGACATTGGCAGACCAGAGCACCAACGCACGTGGTATGCGACTGAGAAGACCACGGGGAATAGGTTCGTAATGAAAATGGCTGAAAAGAGTGCTCGTGTCTAGTTTACATCTGCCTACATATGGTACAACATGGGTTCGCTGGACTTGGTTTCCTCAGCGCCCGTCTATCTCTCTAGTCTTACAGACATGTACATCTTTTAATCTCTCTGTTCATTCGTGAAGCTTCGGCGAGTAGGCTCTGCCCGTCGTTTCGCAGCGCACTACGCCTCGCCGCCGACGGCCTCCTCGCACCGCCCGCAGAGGGTCTCCTCCGCCGGGGCCACGTACCGCCAGCAGCGCGGGCACTTGCACCCCCGGGGCGGCAGCACGGTCACAGCGCCGACGTCGCCGGCGATCTCAAACTCGTTGACAAAGGCGCCGTCGGCGGGCGCGGGGCCGTCGCCGACGCGCACCTCGACGGACGACACGACGAACAGGGCGTCGAGTTCGGAGGCGTACCGCGCCAGGGTGGCGGCCACGCGGGCGCTGGGTGTCGACACGACGACGGCGGACTGCAGGGACGAGCCGAGGGTCTTGGCGAGGCGGGCGCGCTCCAGGGCGGCCTTGACGGCCGCGTGGACTGACATGAGGGTGGGGAGGTCAGCGCGGAGGGTGGCCGGGTCGTGAGTCAGGCGACTCGGCGGGAAAAGTGGCGTGGAGGCGAGGGCGTGGAGGGGGTGGGGGAGGGAGCTTCAGGCAGTTAGCGGAAACATTCCTCCGATGATGACGGCGGGAAAGGGGACAGGGGACGGGCACTCACGTGTCTTGCTGCATCCACTCGGGCCGGTGCGCCCACGCCTCCTCCACGAGGAGGGGCGTCATGGGGGCGAGCATGCGCAGGAACCCGTGGAAGACGGGTTCGATGACGCCGCCGCCGTCGCCGCAGTACAGCCTGTCCTTGGACGCCTCGAGGTAGAAGGCCGACAGGTCGTTGGCGACCCAGCGGTTGATGGCGGCGAAGGCGCGGTAGAACTCGTGCGCGGCGAAGGCGGCCCGGACGTCGGTCGTCACGTCCTCGAGCTGGACGAGCGCGATGTTGTCGGCGGCCGTCAGGGGCGCGGTGCGGGCGGCGGGGTGCATGGAGCCGAGGAGCATGCGGAGGATGGTGCGGTAGCGGATAAGGACGGTGTGGATAGACTTGAGGACCGTGTCGCTGATGGCCACGTCCTTGGTGAACTCGGACGAGGCGGTCCAGAGGCGGAGGGCGTCGGGGCCGAGGGCGTCGTAGGTGGGACCCTTGGCGGCCTTCTTGGCCTCGCCGCGGAGCTTGACGGGCGGCAGGAGCGTGCCGTCCATGACCTGGGCGGGCGAGATGATGTTCCCCAGGGACTTGGACATCTTCTTGCCCTTGGCGTCGAGGGTGAAGCCGTGGGTGATGAGCGTCTTGAAGGGCGAGCGCGGGGGGGAGGACGCTGAGGAGGCCCGCTGGGCGGCGACGTGTGTGAGGAGGCTCGACTGGAACCAGCCGCGGTGCTGGTCGGAGCCCTCGAGGTAGACGTCGGCCTGTCCCTCGCTCTGCGTCCAGCTGCTGCCGCTGTCGAACCAGACGTCCATGGTGTCGGTGCCGCGGCGGTAGGCGCCCTTGGGCAGCGAGGGCGCGATCCAGGCCTGCTCTCCCGGAGCGTCGGCGAACCAGGCATCAATGCCGCGATCGCGAATCACCGAGATGATGTGGTCGACAGATTCGTCCGTCACAACGGCGTTGCCCTCGGGGTCGTAGAGGGCGGGGATGGGAACGCCCCAGGCGCGCTGGCGGGAGATGCACCACTCGCTGCGGCCGACGACGAAGCTCTCGAGCCTCTTGCGGCCGGACTCGGGGACGAACTTGACGTCTCGGAGGGCGGCGAGGGCGCTGTCCTTGATGCTGTCGACGTCGGCGAACCACTGCTGGGTGGCGCGGATGACGACGGGCTGCTTGGTGCGCCAGTCGTAGGGGTACTTGTGCTTGTACTTCTCGACTTGCAGCACGTCGGCGTGCTCCTCGAGCAGCTTCAGCACGGCCTTGCTGCCGCCCTTAAGGATGTCAGAGGCCTCGGTCAGGCGCTCGGGGGCGTCAGGGAAGGCATCCCTGGTGAAGTGGCCCTCGTCGTCGATGGGCGCGGCGGCGTCGATGCCCATGGCGGAGCAGACGTTGTAGTCGTCGAAGCCGTGGCCAGGGGCGCAGTGGACGAGGCCGGAGCCCGAGTCGGCGGACACGAAGTCGGCGTGAATGACGGGCTGGAGGGCGGCGGACTTGCCGCGCAGCCTGTTGGCGTACTGCAGCTGCTTCAGGGCGGCACCCTTGGTGGACCAGAGGATCTCGCGGCGGGCGTCGGGGAAAAGGGTGTCGAGGATCTCGCTGCGGGCGTGAGCAACGATGTAGGCGTCGCCGTTGACGGCGACGATGTCGTAGTCGAGGTCGTCATGGACGGCGATGACCCTGTTGGCGGGGAGGGTCCAGGGGGTGGTGGTCCAGATGACGGCGTAGAGGTTGCCGCCGTCGAAGCCGCGGGCCTCCCTGATGTCGTCCATGAGGGAGCCCGGGGCGAGGACGGGGAAGCGAACGTAGGCGGCGGTCGAGACGTGGTTCTCGTTGTACTCGAGCTCGGCCTCGGCCAGGGCGGTCCTCGAGGAGGGGGACCAGTAGACGGGCTTGTGCTTGCGGTAGATGAGGCCGTCGCGGACCATCTGCTGGAACAGGCGCAGCTGCCTGATCTCGTACTCGGGGTCCATGGTGGTCCAGCGGGCGTCCCAGTCGGCCATGACGGCGAAGGAGCGGAAGCCGTCCATCTGGTCGAGGACGGTCTTGGCGGCGAGGGCGCGGGCGGAGGTGCGGATCTCGACGGCGGTCATGCCCTTGGCCTGGGAGGTGCCGAGGGCCTTGAGCTCGATGGGCAGGCCGTGGCAGTCCCAGCCGGGGCGGTACTCGACGCGGCGGCCCTCCTGGACCTGGACGCGGAGGATCATGTCCTTGAGGACTTTATTCAGGCCGTGGCCGACATGGAGGCCGCCGTTGGCATAGGGGGGGCCGTCATGAAAGAGGAAGGTGTCGCCGGTCCGGTTGGCGGCCTGCCACTTGTAGAGGTCGTCGGTGCATCGTCGCAGGTATTCGGCTCGGAACTGGGGCAGCGGTCTAGGTCTGGTGATGGATCAGGTCAGCGAATGCGCCGGGGGTGTCGCATGGGAAGGTAGGAGGTGGAACAGTGGAGCAGTGCAACAGAGGGGCGACTCACGGCAAGGTGGACTTGGGTAACCTCAGGGTTGACGTCCATGACTTTGACATGATCTCCTCTGGCGCATAGCTGCCGGGTGGTGTGCGACGGGGTGCTTCGTGGGGGGGTGATGTAGGCGTTTGACCTGAGGTGGTCGTCGGCGAAGCTGTCGAGGTCGGTCACTGCCAAATTTTGAGTGGGGCCATCGCAGCTCCGGCGCGTGGGCTGCGCGTTTGGGTGGTGGCTGGGGCAGGCCACCAGCCTCAACGACCAGCCACAGTCCTTGGTGGTTGCTCCCCACCTTCCTTCACCTTGAGAACAACTGTGGCAAGAATACACGGCAAGTTCCTCACGTCAACGGAAGTAATTGCTGGCATTGTCAAGGAAAGGAAAATTAAGAGCTCAGGCATCGTGCAAATCAGCCTCTCTCCGCATGTCTCCCAGTTTAGTAGTTTTTTAGAGCATTTCGTTATCAATGTTCAATGTTCACGACTCAAGAGGCATGAGCGAGAGCATTGAGAAACTTTCAATTTGATAAGCACTACAAGTAAGCACTTCTGTCCTCTGTGTAACACAAATCCCTTCGATCCATTAATCTCGAGTCTGTACTGATCTGCCATCTCACCTGCTGAGGATCCAATCTCATTGCGATCTACTTCCTTCCAGAGTTGAAGGGCTCGTTCTCCTTCTTGCCCCAGGAAGGGGTCCTAGTCGAGGAGCACCCGGCCGCAGACAGGCGACCGGACGATCCTTGGACGTCGGGAGAACCACCGGAAGGACCGCGGCAGACCGGACCCCCACGACCCTGAGGCTGGGAAGGCTGCTGCTTCCGGGCGCGAAGGTTACGCTCGAAGCCCACAAAGTTGATCGAGGGATGACCGTGAAGGCTGTACCACATGTCCATCGTGACTTTGAAGAGTACAATGTCGGACGTTGACTGGCTGGCGCCAGATGGGATTCGAGTAGCCACCATGCCAGTCCTGACGGCCTCTGAGAGACGGCATCGGGGCCAGATAGATGGGCATCCTGCTGGCCTTGTAGCGCTTGATATGGTAAGGCATGATCTTGAGCACTGGCTGGCCGTGCTCGTCCATGATTGCCTTCATGGCCAGCTCGGCGTAGAGCTGGGGGGTGGTCAGGACGGTCTTGGTGGCCACAGCGTGCTCCAGCTGCTGGATGAGAAGGTTGGTGAAGCAGTTGGGTCCGTCATAGGCGGGCTTGTCGTGGGCAGAGGCTGCGATGAGCTCCTTGCCCTCGGCCGGGGCAGGTCCAGAGGCAGCGCAGCAGTCGAGGAGGACGAGGACATCAGGACTGATAGGCTTGAGATGTTCCTCGTAGATCATGTTGAAGTTGACGTGCGAACGAGGCAGCCCGTCAATGTTCGTGTGATACAGAAGCAGCCAACGGACCTGATTTTCGTTGGCAGAAGCCTGGGTGCCGTGTCCGATGTAGAACAAGATGAAGAGATAATCTTTTCCGAGATCAGCTGTGGTCTCGCGGATGGCCTTGGCCAGCGCGTGGTGGCCGCCGTAGGGGGGATTGTTGTCGCATCGGAGAACGACATTGTTCACTTCGTAGTTGTACGACTTGGCGAAGATGTCGCTGAGGCGGCCGATTTTGTTGCCGAGATGGAGACCTTGGTCCATGGACACATCGGCTTCCCAGCAGAAGAGAAGCACATGAACCTTGCTGTAGTAACGAGGTGTCATTCCTGACTTGAAGTGGTTCTTGAAGGCCGCCTCGACGGTTGCCTGGAACTCCGTCACTGCCATGCGGCTGGGTGTCCAGGTGCAATCATCTGCAAGTTGCAGATCATGAGAATCAGAATCGGAGGGCATTGTGATCTCACAAAAGCTATGCCTCCAAGGAGACTGTAATGGAAGGGGCCGAGTAGTCGGGGTGGAACTGTCAGTGAAGGTTGGGATAGAATCGCCAGTGAAGGTTGGAATGGAATTGTCATTGAAGGCTGAGATGAAAAGGAAGGAGGGAGGCAAGAGTGGGTTTTATAAAAACTACATGCATGCTGTTTGTCTCCGAAATCCCAACTTGTCGCTGGTGATTCACACAGAATGATGATTGTGAAGCTGCAAAGTCAAATAGAGCATATCTGGCCGAACCTCTCTAGGAAGGAACTTTCATGGTATCGGAGATACGACATGGCTTGATCAGCTGGTCTCTGAGAAGGCTGCGTTCTGCATCAGATTTTGAATAACTCTAAAGTCTATCTCGACGGACACGTCGGAAATGGTGCTCTGCAGTGATTCAACGAGTAAGCAGTCTTTCATCAAACATTGTCGAACAACGCCAGCAGGCAGCGCATCAACGAGGCATGTGAGTTGCGTGGATATAGGGGGAGACATGAGAATGGGAGACGATGCTCAGTGCCAGCAACGTCCTCCTTATTTTCTTCTTTTTTTTTAATTTGCAAAAAGGTAATTGAAAAATATAATAACAATTGTAATTAGAAAAAAAAAACGAAGACGCCTTCCGTTCGAAGTAGGTCTGTTGGATCCGAGCAAGTGAGATATACCGTGAACCCAATGTCGTTGATGCAGGATGCAGCCGCGCACAGACACTGAGCTCCTCCAGGCAACTGCAGCTCCAGCGAGCTCCAGCGAGGCAGCTGCAGCTTCAGTGGGGCCCAGCACCGTCATCGTCATCCTCAACACCGTATCCAGCCTTCACACAACACCATCATCCACCCATTGCAGCACCAACACGACAGCACCCATGGCGCCCATCCGCCGCTACCTCCGCATCACCAAGTACTCGGTGCTCGAGTGCCGCATCTACCTCGACAACCCGGCCCTCGCCGCGTCCTGGCTCCTGCACCCGCGCGACCCCGTGCTCCCGCGCGTCATCGACGCCGTGCGGCCCCTCGTGCTGCCCAAGCTGCGCGAGGAGAAGGAGCGCGAGCGCGCCCGTAAGAAGGCCGCCAAGCGCCGCCAGATCAAGGACGTCGTCGCCGGCGACGACTTTGAGGTCTCCGTCTTCCTCACCGACACGCCCACCCGCCACTCCCTGCTCGCCAAGCACAAGCGCTTCCGCGACGACCACGCGCCCCCGCCCCTCGCCTCCTCCAACGCCGCCGGGCTCGTCGCCGAGACCAGCGCCGCGCCCCTCGACGTCGACCTGCCCCGCCGCGAGCCCGTCGTCATCCGCGAGGAGTCGGACGACGAGGACGCCGTCGCCGCCCTGGCCGCCATTCCCGCCGCAGACGAGGCGCCGCCCGCGACGAGGACGGCCAAGCGGAGGAGGCGCGCGGCGTCCCACACCGGCGTCCCCGACGACGACGAGTTTGCGTCCACCTCCGAAGAGGGAGAGGACGAGGACGAGGAAGACGAGGACGGGCTCTTCGTGGACGAGGCCCCCCCGCCGTCCAAGCGCCGGAGGACACAGGGAGCGGCCGACGCGCTGGCCGGGGAGGCCGAGGCTGGGGACGACGACGACAAGAAGAAGATGGCCATGGACGTGTCGTTCGAGGGCTTCGCCATCTACGGGCGCGTGCTCTGCCTCGTCGTCAAGAGGAAGGAGACCCCCGCAAGGGCCGCCGCGCGGACGGCCGCCGGGGCTCGTGCCGGTGCCGGTGCTGCTGCTGCTGCTGTGACGGCGGCAGGGGCTGCGCCCGGGGGTCAGGCCACGATGGAGAACTGGATCAGCTCGACGCAGATGCCCAACCCGGGGGCCGAGACGGAGGGCGACGAGTGAGGCGTGGAACGGTCATGATCACGATGGAACGCACAAAAACGGATGGACAGGCGCGGCTAGCCTGGACGCAGGCAGGCGCACGCACGCACGACTCGGGCTCGCCAGCGGGCTCAGCAGGGTTACTTCGTGCCTTTTCTCTCTATTTTACTCTGCCTCGGCAGCAGCGGGATCCCGCCGGGCAGCGCTGCATGGGCGCACTTGGACGCGGACAGACCTACCTGCCTACCCAGCCGCCCTCGTCCGAATGCCCGCGGCGCCGAATCGGCCCCGGCTGACTCCTGGCGGGTTTCGAGCAGGAAAGTTTGTCTGCCTCGCAGGGGCCACCATTTGCGCCGGGGGTGCCGGAGGGCGAGAGAGAGAGAGAAAAAAAAAACAAGCTATGGCGCTTCTGCAGGGACCGCCTCAACTGCCGAAGCGGTTGAACGGGGGCTTGAGGAAGTGGCCAGCATCACGACTCGACTGGGCTTGACTCGACGCGACTCGACTCGACGGCGACAGCACAGGCGCGGAGGTGATCTCCTCGTCGCTTTCGCTTAGGGTTCGACTTCGGCTTCGCGATCCGATGCTCTCAGACCCCCCCCCCCCTCTATTACCATCGAGGCGGCTTCGTCCGAAGATTCGGCCTTCGGGCTGGGCGCTGCGCCGAGGCGCGGGGGGTGAGGGTTGGGTACCTGGGCTACCTCGGGGGTGTTGAGAACGCGGCGGACGGAGGGCGCGCGGCGCCCGCGGGGCTGGGCCCGTGCTGGCGGGTAGGCGCAGAGGCAGAGGCAAGGCACAGGTAGAGGCAGACAGGTAGCGGCAAATTGTGTTGAAGCCGGTCGTTCGACGTCAGATGAAGCGAGTCTTCCCCTCCACGTCGTCTGTCACGGAGCTGGATGATGTCAGCGGGGGGTCATGGCGGACCGGCTGATCTCGCATCACAGGTGCCGATCGGGAAACGCCAGCAGCAGTAGCAGAAAAAATGAAGATGAAAAATTTCAGCTCCTGTATCGTGCGGAGCGGAAGACCCATCGTCGGAGGGGCGTGAGAATGGGACGAGACGAAGGCGACGGTGAAGGGCCGTGAGCGCTAGTGGTGGGGGAGGTGATGATGATGGTGATGTCTGTCACCCTGCAAGGCCAGTGTCGATCGCGGATGCGATGGGAATGTGTAAAGTGGGATTGTCGGCGCCATCACGGGACGTGAAACACCGCTCGGCGGCCTTCCAGCTTTCGCCGCCTCTGGGTGATGCCCCTGGTGATGCCAAATCATTCCGCCGTAGGCATCGCCCGTGCCCTCAGGCAGGTTCTGGTTTGACCCCCCCCACCCCGCGATGCCCAGATGCCCAGAACCGCAGGAGGGCAGACGTGCTCGCAGCCAAGCTGCTCAGCGGGTTAATCCCACGATGGCCCCCGCACAGCCAAAGACACCACGGACGGAAACAGAAAACCTTCTGGCAGCACGTCCCCGTCCGAGAACCCCGCGGCGCCCGCTTGGCGCGACAGTCCGGCGGCGCGGCACAGCTCCTCACCGTAACCTTGCCGTGCGTGAGTGTTGTTTTGGGATGTGCTGTGCTTCTGTTTTGTTGCTCCATGCCGCAGGTGCATGTACAGCTACTCTGCCGGCTGGGGAGGGGGGCTCGATCCTTGGTGTCCTGCCATCTGGGACGACTGGGCGGCGGGGATACCATGACCGCCGCCTGACCTAAAGCCGACCCGGTCAACAAAGACAAGCCGGTGATTCCCAGCCCAGGCCCCAGTCCTCACTCCGTAGGCCCCAGGCGGGGCGGCGCATGTTAGGCATCATCGTCGTCATCCGTCCCATCCCCTTCCACCAGTCACAACCCGAGAGTGACCTGTTGCCGCCCGCTCACCGCACAATCCGAACCACCCCCAAACCCAGCCCAATGGGGATCATGACATGTGCCAAAACCACCCGGCGGACAGGACACACACATACCCCCGCCCGCTGGCTCACTGCGCAGGTGATCTCCCCACCCTTGCGCTCCTCGCTGCGCTGCTGCACCCAGTGGCATGGCTCGCAGGGGTCCCGTCGCACCGCTGCAGCGTCGCAGCGTCGCAGCGTGGCACGCAGAAATGGGCCGGCTCAGGGCCATGCGGCAAAGAGTCATCGAGACGGTGAGCCAGAGCAGCGAGAGGTGAGGGGGTTCCGGCCGGTGGAGGGGCAGGGGTTGGTTGCCAGAATGGCGGTCTCGTGAAGAGGTCGGCGGGAGGCACGGGTTGACGGGGGGTGAGGAAACGGCAACAGATCGCCAGGCTTCGGCCAGGGTTGAGCCGCTCAGCAAACCACAGCCTGGCCTTGGTAGCCGGTGGTTGTTGCATCCCCATCCCATCTCCTCCGTCTGGCTGCCCGGCGAGATACTTCGGGGTCATGTACCTCGATCGCGACGTGTACTTCCGACCCAAGTTACCCTTTCCCCCCCCTTTTCTCTGGACGGCATGGCATGGACGGCATGGCATGATGCCATTTGCGCTCAACGACCGCCCGCCCGGCAGGCACGCAGCCAGACCCAGGCAGCCACACGGACGGACAGCCCTGGCCACGCCTGACAGCCCGGACGGGCGACCGTGAAGACGACGTCTACACACCACCTCCGGCGATTCCCTTGCCCACCCGAGACATGGCGCCGACAATCACGATAACGACGCATGCTCTGCGTGGCGAGACCAGTTGCCCCGGCCAACAGGCGGGCGACCTCTCCTTTCCGTCCGCGCACGCAAGATAACGCCAGCCGCACCAAATGAACCTGAACTGATTTGAACACAACCGAACGGGGGTTCAGCCGTCATGTCGTGTCGTGTCGTGTCGTATCAATCGGCAGCCACGGCCTCGCTCGGGGCCTCTGCAGATGGATGATGACCGGGCTTATTACGCAGGACACCCAAGCCTCAAACGCAAACATGCTTGACCGCCCAAACACCACCTCCCCCCCGGCCCAGTCCCGTGTAATATACTCGTACACGTACATACCAAGCGAACGGCACAATAAGCCCGCCTGTCGCTCAGCCACCTGGCTCGCGTCCTTCAAACCTGACCAACCCCCCTGGCCGAACACCCTAGGGCCGCGTGACCCAGCCGTGCCGTCCCAATCCGGCCGGTTGCGGTGACGCGACCACGGTAGGATTGGCAGCCCGCCAGCGTTGCGAGGCGCCCTCGAGCCCGCCAGCCTCGTGTTGTCGGAGGGCGCTCGGCGGTGGACTACGGCCAGGAATAGCAGTCTCGGAGCATTATTCGTTCGCTCAACCGGGCGGTCGCTGACGGCGCGCGGCCGGGGATGATGATCCGGCGTAGGTCGAACTCAATATCGCGCGATGGATGGTTGAACGCAAGGCGGCGCTGAGCTTCCACTGCAACAGCAGAACAAAGGCATTGTTTGTCAGCCAGAAGGGATCCCCCCCTCCCCCCCAAGGTGAAACGTGGGCCGAGAGAGCTCTCGTCAGCGAGCGATCAACAGACACACCACCTCAATCGACCACCTTTCCCGTGTGGTGGTGGTGGGGGCGGACCAGGACAGACAGCACACATGGCCATATCGACATCCAGATGCAGTCCTGATGCGATGCAACCCCCCCTCCTCCCCCACCTAAAAAACGACACATCACCAAGACGACAACGACTTACCATGCCGCCCTACATGGCACGCCACCAGTGCCCGCCGCATTGCCGACCCTCCAGCTGACGGCCCCGTGATGCCCCGACCGACCGGATTCCAAACCTGGCCGGGCAGGCGGCTGTCCGACAAAGGAGACTGCGTGTCACGATGATGCGATCGTGCCGCATCGCGACCTGCGAACCGCCGAAAGTGACAGTCCACTACCTTGGCAGCGCTGCCCAGCTGAGGGCCCCCCGATGCATGTCGCAATCTCGAGGCCTCGGCGCCCTCTTCGCGTAGTGTAATAACGGCCGGTCTATTGGCGCTCAGCGTCGATGTATTGGACAGACCCAGTCTATGTTACCTCGCAGCTGAAGATGCGGACAAGGTTGGCTTTCCAAAAGCAAGACACCGTCTCTGTCGAACCATTAGCAAATATGACAAGAAGCAAGTTCCCCCAACGATCAGTCGAAAACACACCCAACCCCAGCCTGCCCAGCACGCACGCCCCTTGGCACCCTGGTCAGCCCCAACACCCGATCGTCAGGGGTGACCCTCGCGCCATTCAACCCCGCCCCTGTTTCCACGTGGGAAATCCAACACAGAGAACGGACAGGGGGCAGACCCTCCCAATAAAGTGGAGACTTTCGTTTTCACCGGCCAGGCGGCGCTGGGACCATTGAACCAAATCGTCCCAAACGGCCAGCGCCAGCGGTCGTCCGCTCTTCAGCTGGGCACGCACACCGTCAATCGCACCATGTTTCAGACACAGGCCGTCCTCCTCATTGGTCATGTAACGAAGACGGAGGGCCCGAGGGCGCGGTGATGGTGGCGGTATGGCTTGCACGGGCGAGCGTACAACGTGGCCTTGGCTTTCGTCTTTCTCTGCTGGCCCGCGACAGTGGTCCACGACGGTTCGGAGGACGGCTGGGCGGCGCACGGGTTGACGAGGTCTGGACCGGTCGGCCGAAGGCTATCTTGGGCACCAGAGGCCTTGACTCGAATACAGAGGCTGTCATGCGGAATTGGCAGCGGAAAGACCAGAGCAGGCCACCTTTTCAGAAGAGAGCGAGGGCCGGATCTGGCGATGGTTTCGGTCTTCATAGACGAAAAGGGATTGTTTCAACGGCTGTACAGTCAGAGACCCATAAGTTGACGGGCCAAGGCCAAATGGTACACGAGGCGAATCGGACGTGGATCGATCCATCGTCGGCCGTGGCGTCGCCATCAGTCATGAACCCGCCGAGAGCCCAAGCGTCCGTCATGAAAACCCTCGCCAAGCCATGGCTGCAATGTCGTACGTTGTGGTGCGATGGCGTCCAAAAGCATCCCGTCTTTCTTTGTCGTGCTGCCGCCCTCACGTTGTACTGGGATCTGTTGGCGCGCCTTTGTAGGGCTGCAATGGCGCAGGCAGGGTAGTGGAGGACTCAGCACGACACCGCTGGCTCGTCGATGCAAGCCACTGGGTGACATTGTGAGCTTGGCCGCCCTGTTCTGGAGGGCTGCTGACTGAGCCTGGTAGGACAGAGCGGTCGTGCTGGCAGTGGCGTTCACGTAGGTATCGATACCTTGCTTAACGGAGACGTCATATTCGTCTCCCCGTATCGAAAGCAACTCTTGTGTAACCAGCAATGGGGTTAGGCTGTCGAAACTCGCCGGACTCGTAACATGCCGACGTCGGCGATGCTTGGCCTTGCGTACCGATGCCACTGCGACAAGTCCTGTGCCACAATGCCGTGCCTTCCATGGTGGGGGGTGCTTGGTGCTCTTGGTACCTCGACGGAGGCTGTCCCTACCGTTGACGGAGCCAGACGCCGAATTGCCAAGAGAAACAACTGACAGGCCCTCCTTGGCAATCTCTCCTGCCTGTCAGCTGACGGTTCCTGAGACCAAAGCCCACCAGGACGACCACCCAGCTGGACAAGGATTTCAGCCACGGCGATCCTCTGTAGTTCATTGAAAAGAGACAGTGGCTCAATATGAAGCGCCACTGTTCAGGGCAGTCTCCGAGAGTGGGTGGGAGCTAGCGCGATTCATAGAGTGAAGTATCAGTTTGTTTTGTTGACTGACAAAGCAATGACGGTACCAGCGGAACGACTCTCGTCGGCGATCGCAGCATCACCGCCGGATCGGTCGTAGGTCCTCATTCTTGTCGTCGCACGGACACGATGTTCCTCAAGCAGCGCCCGACCAAGCCCCAATTGCTCGGGAGGGGGGGCCGACACTGAAGAGGAAGGCGAGGCGATCAAGATGCGACCACTTCGACCCCTTGGACAGTCTTGGCGTGTCGCGTCGTGTCGTGTCGTGGCCCCTTCTCTTGGAAACTGGGCGGATGGGCGGACAAACAAGAATGTTGGCAGATGCGCATCAGCAAAAGTTGGCAATGTTGAGATGGGCAATCTGCATCCTGGTTCGGCTGGCACGACTGCCCGGCTTGGAGGGTGCCAATCCCTCGGGTCCAGCGCTCACGGGACATGTTGATGCGACGCTGACCAGGCTGCCCACAATTTTTGTCTTCGAGTCGAATTTCTTTTCCTTCGATATGGGGAAAAAGGGGCGGGGGTGGAAGAAGAAGTGGCATACACCCGCCAAGCATCCCCGTTGGGGCTCGGTGACTGAACTTCCAGCGACGACGAAATGACGATGCGCGGTTGTCGGCAGGGATGGGGCCTTTCGGGGTTGTCGTCTTGGCAATCATTTCTCACTTTGCTTAAGGCCGACCGCGATGTCCTTGTTGAGCTGTGAGCTGGTGCGAAATGACGGAGAAGCGGCTTCACCGAACTGACGATCAGCAATGGGCTCTCAGTAGCGGTGTTTGCGGTCTCCATACCCTGCTCACGGTCCAGGTCCCTGAAAATCATGTCAAATCCCCACAAAGTTGCTCCCTGCCGCCCTGGCTTTGGCCTACCCTGTGCGAAAAGGGGCACATTGTAGGGAGGCGAATTAAGGGGGCCAAATGCTCGAGCGTCAATTCGACGGGGCAAGGGGCAGGAAAGGTCGTGTGTCGGAGATTTCGCGGGTTCCATGTCCGAGTGTCATTGCTCCTTGCCTTGTCATTTCGATGACCAGAGGCTATTCTTGGGGCAAGTCTTGTGTTCAGATCGATCTTTTTTCGTTTCGGTGAGGGAACGAGCATTGTGGCGCTCCACCAGGAGATGAATTGCCCCTGTTGCCATGCTAGGTCCAATGGTAGGCCGCGAGGCGCTGACGAAGGATCGGGTTATCGGCTGCTCGAGCCCATATCAGACGAATGGTCACTGAGGCGTGAAACGAAACGAGGGTCGACAAGACGACGCGGCACTACGGTGAGTGGTGTGGTTGTTACCGCCGGCTTCACGGGATAGACGGATGGTTGAAAGCGACCGCGTCGTCGGGCGAACATGGAACCATTCGGCAGTTGCTCTAGCATGCCGAGTGTGGGTGCCGCCATGTGTCCGCGGTAGATTGCCAGTCAAGCCTAAACGCTAGGCTGTGGAAGTCTACTCTGCTCCTGGTTTGCCTCCGGCGACGACGGCGCGCCCGACACGAAGGGGGTTCGATGCCACGGCACTCTTCATGTCAAGACAGTGGCTCTGGAGAGGATATCCTGGCAGGTTGGGGGTCTACAGGGAGGACGAATCCCGCGGCGCCGGTCAGAGCCCATCCGCGGAGTTTCCACGCCGTCCAGGAAAGCCTCCCGTGCGTGCGTTCGCTCCAAATTTTGCCGGTGCAAGGAGGGCTTGGGGGGGTATGAAGAGGGTGGGCAGTGAGTTTCTCGCAGGGAGCGGCCTGCTACAATGGCCCAAGGGAAAAAACTAGGAGACGGAGACCAAATTTCTTGTGGGCAGAGGATGAATCAGCATGAATCTGATGGGACGGGCACGGGGGGGCAAGGACACAGGGGCAGGAGACGAGACGGGGAAGGAGAGGCTCTAGCGCACCTGCCAAGTGGCTTCGAGAAGAATTGGAAGGGCCGGTGCACGCTTCGCGAAGGAAATTGTGGGCTGGAGGTACCGGTCCAACCGGCGCGTCGGTACTGGCACCGTCGCCCTAGGTCCTGACTCGGCCCCGGCTGCCTGCTTGTACCCTGCTCTTCCCTGCTGGCCTGCCTGTTGGTGGATCACGATGCTGCGTTCTGCTGGATTGGGCCCCGCTTCACGCGTGCGGCAGAATTGTCACCGTGTCCCGTCCGCGAAGGTGCAGGTCGATGCCCACAGTTACTGCCTAAAATGCCTACGATGACGAGAGACTGGGGTCATGGGCTGCAGGTTTGACACGCTCGAGGAGGCCGTGCCTTGGATGCGGAAGGGATAACGGGGAAAGAGGGCCTCCCGCCCACCTGCCACCTCCGCTGGCCGCAACGCTCGACAGGGTCGCCATTGGCTCTCGACAGGCCAGCTCACTGTGACTCACGAAGAACAGCGGAGGACCACCATCAACGCGGAAGGCGCAGGTCACGATGAGGTTGCTGACCGCCGGTTGCACCGCTGTTCCTTCGTGGCCGACTCCGCCTGTCTGCGGGGGGATACTTCGTGTCGTGGATCATGGAACGCATGCACGTCGACGGTCTGAAACGGTGCGCCGGGTATTCTATTCAGCAGTCGGCGTCTGCTGCTGTATTGTCCCGACGGACGGGACGTGGTGGTGTGGTGGTCAGTCAGCGACCGCCAACACTGCCACTAAAAAACACCACAACTTCAGTAAGGCTGCATGAAGGATTGGGAAGGATCGCCCTCTGCCGTCGTGCCGGTTCGCCAGCGCAGCTGTGCTGCGCTGTGCTTTGTGCGACACGCGAGCGCACTTGTAGGTCCGAACATTTGCGTGCGGCTGCTCCAGCCGCAGGTTGGCGCTCCGTGTCGTCCGAGCGCGCGCATCAAATCGATCGAGAGAATGTGTGGCGGCCATCTCGCCAGGTCCTTGGGACTCGGGATAGAGGCCGGCCGAGGAGAATAAACTCCAGGGCCCCCAACCTCAACCTCGACCTGGATCTCGACCGAGCGCGCGACATTGTTCGGGGCGTCGGTCTGTCTGTCCCGTTTCTTTTTGCAAAGGGGGCTGGTCCATGGGCTGAGAGGCTATCGACGAGACAGCGCCGCACCCAGATTGCTGGGAGGCCAGTCGGCAATGCGTTCGTCCCATGCCCTGACACTTGCCAGGGGTTCCAGGTGGCACAGGCGGCCGACAGGGCTTTGTCGTATCCGAATATAGGGCACACCGGCTAGCATTAGGTCGCCGAGTGGCTGATGACCCTTTTCTCTCTCTGGCCTCCTTTCTTTTTCTTTATTTCTTTCCGTGATGTGATCCCCGCTGGCTAGGAAGACGCCTGCACCTAGGTCTGCTGAGACAAAGGAAGGGAAAGGGGGTAAACAAAAAGGGGACTTACATTGACAGCTTCGGAGATTCCAGTTTCGTCTTGGTGGCGTCTTCGGGGCTCTTGGGGCTCTGGGCCAGGCTCCGTCGACAAAGTCAGTGAACACACGAGGCCGAGGCATCCTGACGGTAATTCCAGACTGGGGCTGTCAAATGTCAACGGGAACAGGCAGAAGCAATGCCAATTACAGCTTGTGCTCAACAGCCAACAAGCAATGCACATGTCATACCCCATCAGGCCCATCCGATCAGTCTGATTCGCTTCGCCGGGCTGTTTCTGACGGACGTGGCATGGCGCCAGTGGGGGGAATGCAACGGACGAGGACGGGGGACCGGGGCTGGGCTGGGCTGACAGGTGCTGCAGAGTTGTAATTTGAGCCTGGGAAATGCTGCAGTGCGGGAACGAGGAGGAGAGCAGGGCGGTCAGGGACAAGGAAGGCCACATGATGCTTTTCGCGACGAAACCGGCCCCAAATTTCTCGTGAGATTTGCATCAAACGTTTTTGCTGCGTCGCGAACGCAGGAATGGCCTCGCTCATTTCCGCCAGGCCCCGCCAGAGGTCCATCCAGCCAGCGAGCGAGCGCTGTCTCGTCGTGTCTTGTCTGGGGCCGACCAAAGGTACCTAGAACGTTGTCTCGTCTCGTCTCGTCTGGAGTCTGGCCTCGCTTCGTCCACCTCCGTCCTCCGCAGCCCGCGCAGAGGAGCGAAGAGAGGGTGAAAGCGTGGCCCTGAATCGGCGACGCGCACACGATCCACCGGGCGAACAGAGACGAGCAGCAAGCGGCGGAGCATCGGACCCTGAATTTGACATTTCGGAGCCACATCCCTCCATCGCAAGACCTGGTGTGCCCCGGCGCATGACGGAGCGAGCAGACGGACGGAAATGCGGGCGTGGGGGCCGAGGAGGTGAGCGGTGGGATCCCTTCATTTCAAACACAACCCGGGCGAGCGATGCAGCGAGTGCTGCTTTCATGCTTACATGCTTCCGAAGCGGTATTTTGGCGTTGATGGGAATAGCATCGTCGGCCCCTTTCCCGTGGGAGACCGGGGGCGGTAGGGGGTGGTCGGTGTCTGTCGGTGTGTTTTGGTGTGGTTATTCTTGTTCACAGCGTGCGCGTTCTCCCAGTAAACGACCCGACAATAAGACAAAGAGACAGCCACTAGGCAGATGAACACAGGGTGGCAGCCTGTGTGAGGCTCATTACAGAGGCAGGGCTGTCTGTGAGTCAGCCCCGATCAATTAAAAAAAAAACGAGAGCAGCAAAAGAAGCTGCAAAAGAGGACACGGAACCGAAAGACAGGTACCAAGTACCGACACAGGCTCGACGCGACAGAGGGACGGACAGCGCAGGACAGGGGGGGTTTGGAGGGGCCCGAAGCCTGAAGCCCGATGCCTGAAGCCTAAAGCCACATGTTATGGACAGGGGGGGCGGGGCGATGGGCTGGGGCCCAATGTTTCATTTCGCTCGTTGCGGCGGTCAAGCCCCACGGCCTGCGTCACGGCCACCGTCACCGTCACCGCCCAAGGGAAAGGAGCCTTGCGCCCTGGTGGCTCCTTCCCTCCTTCCCTTACTTGGAGTACAAGCAGCGGAGCCTGCCTCACCCTACCTGCCTTCCCATCTTACGGTGTACCGCCACCGCCGTCCAGTGCCGAAGCCGACCTGCGACGGCGCCTGGTTACAGGGGACAGCGGACGGTACCGGTACCTGAGGTCAAGGCTCACCGTTCCCACCGCCTGTCGCGACGCGAGGTGCTCCCTTTGCCGTGTCCCATTTCCCACTTCCCCAATGACCAAATTGACACGGCGAGGCCGTCTTCCCAGCGTCCGTTCCCATCTAGCGCTACTCCGGGTAGTGTAGAGAGAGGGAGAGAAAGTAAAAAACCTTGCGCTCGGTCGGATCCCGTAAAAGGAAAGAAACTCTCAGTATGCGGATTAGCATTCGGCGCCATCGTCAGGCAATGGCCGTAATGTCCTGTGGCTTCCCCTCGAGTCGGTTGCCCAATTGCGCCAAGCGCCGGCCGAGGACGGACAGACACAGACAGGCACGAAAAGGGGAGACACCGTTCTCCCAAAAGGAAGGGCCAAGGCAGCGGACACGGGGCTCTCGCTTGTGCCCAGGTCCCCTCCCGTCTCAAACGGTACATGGTACATGCTGCTCGTACCTTTTTTCCCACTTGTCTCTCGTTCTGCCTACCCACCCCTGCCGGCCCCCCCCTCACCCCTGCCCCCCTGCTTCCCGATCTGCCTGACCCTGGTCCTGGCCCCGGGCTGCGCTGCTGGGATGAGAATGAATGACATGGTCGCTGTACGTCGAAAGGTACTTGTGGGGCCAGCACGACCAGGTTTCTGTTGTCCCATCTCGCCCATCTCGCACAGGCAGCGGTCCTGGTGCTCGCTCGGGGCTGCAAACAGCAAGGCAGGCCAGACAATCCGAGTCTAATACATAAGGACCCCTTTCCCTCCCCAGGCTCCCATGAAGCTTGCCCCTTCTGATCGTCCATCACCAAGACACAAGATATCGAGCAGCAACCCAGTCAGACTCTTCTCTCACTGCCTCTCTTCATCAACTCAACAGCCATCACTTATCCACTCAACCAGCAACCAACGAGCACTTCACACTACCAGCCCCTGCCACCAGCAACTCGGCTTACACCACCAGCAACCACAACCACAACCACAACCAACCAGACATCACTCACCACAACGAAAGCCTCCCGCTTCTCCCGCATCATCGCAATGGCCAACAGCACCAACTTCGACGCCATGCCCGCCCAGCGCCCCTCGCAGCTCCCTCCCTGCCCTGGGCCTCCTCCCAGCCGCCCCCTGCCTCCTACGCCCAAGCGTGGTTAGGAGCGTGGCGACGACACGGCTCTCCTGTCGACGCTACGTCCACGCCGACAAGCCAACACGACTACGACACGCAGGACCGTCTTCGAATGCCTCTGACGCAAGGAGCGGTCGGCCTCGGACCCGTGCCCTCTCCGTCCCTACTGCGTCCTCTCGCACGGGCAAGATGGTGTACGACGTCTTCCAGCAGCAGCCTGCAGCTGCCGGCCCCCAACGAATGACCTCGTGCATCCAACCATCCCTCCCTCGAACCACCTCATGCACGCAATCATGCTCCGCAGCAACCATCAGCTCCTTACCACCGAGCCGGTTTGGTCACGCCTTGCATCCCGCCGCCCGCTGCATCCTCGTGGCCTCGTCAGTCCAACCCCCCTCCCTTTCGCCTGTGCCGGGGACTTGGCCGCATCGCACCACGCCTCGACAAGAACACAACATGACAAACCGCATCCGAGGCCCCCGCGTCTTCAAGAGCTGGGCTCGACCGCGGACTCGCACTCCATCGCGCGACCAGCACTCTCTCCCACCGCACGGATGCACCTCCATCCGAGCACACATCACTTCCACTGTACCATACATCGACACTCCATACACGGCTCACACGGCCTACTTTAATCAATGAACGGCACGCCTCGTCGCACGCTCGACGGGGCCCACGAGGGAACACACGAGGATCTTATGCTTGGCCTCTCCTACTGTACATGAACACCATGCATACACATCCCGGCGTTTTTCTCTTATTTCTCTCTCACTTTATTTACTTAGAAGGATTTCCTACATCGTCGCCGATACCCCCCCATCCTCCCGCTTCCCCTCTGTGACGGGAATTCGGTGAGAAGTAGAGTTATGATTGGCTTGGGTCGGAACAGGGATACGTTCAGGACAGGACGGGGGACAGGACAGGGAAGAGAATTATCCGAGGAATGAGAATCAGAAGTTGATGATTTTACCACACGCACTCTCCGCTGTCTTGCCAATTGTGACTTTCGCGACGGCCCTGCTTGTGCAATTCGCCCGGTTGGTGCACCCTCCCCCCTCTCACTGTGAACTTTGGTCCTCAACGTGTCTCGCTCGGCGGGAAATACGTCGCAGGTGAGACATGCTACGATTGGAACACCCGCCCCTCCCCATCGATCCCACCGCATCCGGCGCGCCAGAGCCTCGCGGCGCGCGACACTACGCACGACATGGCACCATCACCCGCCGCCGTTCCTGGTTTTTTTTTCCCCTTCTAAATCCCCCTCTTGTCTCGGCGAGCCCAGGGCAGCCCGTCTCCTCCCGGCCGCTGGCGCCGGCGCCTATTCCCGTCGCGCGGTTTCTCTACCCCTCCTTTCTCTACGAGGCCACGGCGAGCCCGCAGGCGGCGTGAGGGAAACAGGAAATTGTCCGGAGACGCGCGACGTGCGGGAGGAGAGAGAGGGGAGGGGGGCTACAGTACGACATGACAGGGTCAAGACCGGGGCACGATGACGGCAGGCGAGCGAACTGGGTTGAGACACGACACGACATGGCCGACGATAACAGGCGGCCTCGTCTGCGACCCCTTCTGAGGTAGGAGGAGGTAGGGGGGGGGGGTGGGGTGAAAATCACTCACGAGGGCTGCGAAATGTAGGACTTTTCCACTTCCTGCCTCGGTGGTACGTGAACCTGCACGACATGCCGGGTTAGTATCCCATGTGTTGCGATTTTTTATTTTTTTTATCCCGGCTGCGGGTTTTGAAAATGCGGTCCTGGATGAGGAAGGGAGGGAAGGGAGGGAGGGGCGGGCGGCCCTGCACGGCGGCCTGCGTCGTCTCCCAGACCTGACCCCGGCCGAGATACCCACCCCAGCCGCCATGTGCGCGCTGGCATGTCATGTTCGCGTCAGGGTGCGTCGTTCTGTCCGTCATGAGAAGGGGGGGTGTGACCCGGGTTGGCGATGGGCGCTGGGGTTTTGCCGTCCCCGATCGCGCGCCGGCCGGGTTGCGCGCGGCCAGGGGTGGTGGGATGGGCGGGGGGGTCAGATGGTCAGATGACAGACGAACGGAACCTGGCGGACATGGGGGCGCGGATCGAGGAGCGAAATGGGCAGGACAATGGCCGGTTGTTGCGCGAGGCCAAGCGGGATGAGGCCATTGTTGTTTATGTGCGGCTCCGGTGGGAGGTTTCAGTCTGGAGGGGGCAGGCAGGCGGGCAGGTAGGCGACCAGGCAGGCTGGTGGAGGAGGTGTCAAGAGTCTTACATGCTTGCGGCAAGTGGTTTCGAGAAAACGGCCGACTTGGCTGTCTTGCCTTGGTTTGCTCTAGCTTGCCTGCGTTGCCCTGTTTTGCTATGCTGTTCGATTGGGGGGGGGGATAGAGGGGCCCCTTTCATCTCTCTTGACTCTGGCGGCAGAGCGACGGAAAACACAGTCCGGCAGGCCAAGCTTGCTCAATCGGCAGAGTGGTTGAAGCGGTTGAAGCGCAGGATAGGGGCGGGGCTTCCTTGTCTGAGTGGTGGCGAAGGGCGCAGAGAGGAAGCGAACGCCCCCTGAGATGATCGTGGTGACATTACTGTTTGCGGAGATGCGTCCGGTTTGACAACGGTCGGCGGTAAGCGAGTGTTTGATGGGGGATTCGAAAGTGTGCATTCCGATCTTCAGGGGGAGGCGAATCGCGGAATTCGAGGGGCCGTCGGTTTGTGTCACTTTGGGGCGATGGGGACGATGGGGCCGAAGGGGGGGAGGGGAAGCGTTGACAGCGGCAGCGGTAGCGGTAGCGGGCGGCGGGAGCGGCCATCTCGAACTGGAGGCTTTACCAGCGGTGGGGCAAGACCGGCCCTCGGTATGCCCGGTGTACTCCCGGTGAGATTACTAAGGCGGGGTCATGAATCAGCTCGTCTTCTGTCACTCCAAGGTCACGTGCCTTCGCGACGTTCGTCGAGTTTGACATCGCGATATCCAATGAACGGCATCCAGATTGGCCTGCACCATCGGGATCCCATACAACGCCCAACGCATCACGCATCATCCATCACTCTGAAAATACGTCAGACGATCGAACCTGCGAACTCACTGCTCCCGTACTTCTTCGACACGCCTCGGTCGACAAGAAGGCGCTCACCCGGCATCCTCATCTCACCGCGCCATGAGGTGACGCCTCCCATCTCACCACCTATCGACCCCGCCATCATACCAGCAGCCACCCATCATCAGCATGCCCTCGTTTGAGCTCCACGTGTGGGGGCCAGCCTTTGGTCTCCCTTCTATCGACGCCGAATGCATTGCCGCCATCGCCTACCTTCACCACGCCCTACCCAGCTCAGAATGGACTCTCATCCCCAGTAGCGACCCCTCCGTCACTGCAGCTCGTGCGTACCTCTCCGTCTGGACCGCCTTGGTATGAAATTGTGCTGACCAAAAGAAGATCGTCTACCTGCCCTACGGTCCTCGGAGACAGACACCTGGTCCTCCGGCTATGCCGCCATCACAGCCCATCTTGCGCAGACGCCATACTCCCTCGACGCATCTCTCACTCCCACCCAGGCCGCCGACGTGGCTGCCTACTCCTCGTACCTCACCACGCGCCTGGCGCCCCTACTCGACATATCTCTCCACGCCCTCCCGCGAAACTGGTCCCAGACGACCCGCCCCGCCTACAGCACCATCCTCCCCTTCCCCCTGACCTGGACGGTCCCCACGGCCCTCCACACCGCGGCCCTCGACCGCTCCGCGCCGTACCTCGCCGGCCTCACCCTCCCCGACGAGGACACGGACGACAAGGAGACCAGCGCCCTCGACGCGGCCCTCAAGCACATCCCGGCCCCGCGCAAGAAGTCCCCCCTCGAAGACCTCGCCCCCACCCAGGCGGCGACCATCCGCCTGCACGCCCTCGCCCTCGACGCCCTCGCCCCGCTCAATGCCCTCCGCGCCGAGGGCGAAACCACCCCGGGCACCAAGCTCCGCCTCTCCTCCTCTTCCTCATCTACTTCCTCCGCAGACGCGGCCCTCACTTCCCTCGACTGCCTCGCTCTCGGCTACCTGGCCCTCATCCGCCGCGCCCCCGTCCCGCACGACTTCCTCCGCAAGGCTCTCGACGACAACTTCCCCACCCTCGCCCGCATGACCGCCGACCTCGCCGAGACGTGCCTCACGGCGCCGGGGCCCCTGCCGTGGGCGACAGCCGACGGCGCAGCCGCGCAGCCGGCGCTCACACGCACGCTCGCGCGCTTCGCGTCCGACGTCCTCCGCGTCACGCCCGTCGTGGGACCGCACTACGCGTCCGAGCTGCGCCGGCAGGCCGAGGCGCCCGCGGGCGTCGCCGCGCTGGCGGCCCGCCTGCTGGGCGCGCTGGCGCTCGGATCGGCGCTCGTGGGCGGCGCGTGGGGCTACCGCGGGATGGCGCCGTTCGGGCTCAAGAAGCAGACGTGGGCGCGGCCGGCGGGCGGGCGTCTCGGGGAATTTGGCGCGCTGGGCGCCATGCTGGACTATTCGCTTGGGGGCGCGCCGGACCGGTGGCCGGGAGCGGACGAGTGACGTGCGCAGTCATGCTCTGCTTCAGCCACGTAGAGAGCGTGGACTGTGCTGGACAGAGCCGAGTAGGTTATATAGGTGGAAGCGGGTGCCAGACGGCTGTATTCTACATGTACAAATCACACACGAGCCCCGAGTCCAGCATTTGCATTTTTTAAGTCATGAATTTTGCCTATCCCGCGAGCGACGCCTTTTCCCGGCGCCGCCCGAAATGCTAATGGTACAACACGGCGCCCTGCTATGCATCTCTATAATCTGGCACACGTTGACATGAAAACCCGGCCCCCGTGACGGCCCACGGACGGGATGCTTCACGCGCCGGGCTTAGATCTGGCGGATCTCCTTGCCGGCCATCTCGGGGCGGTCGACCTCCCACTCGTCCCGGATGATGGCGAAGGTGAGGTCGCTGACGAGCAGGCTCTGGGCGAGGCTCCAGACGAGGGTGATGGCGTAGAAGAAGTTGGCGTTGCCGCTGCCGGCGTAGATCCACAGGTGGTAGAAGGCGGGGCCGAGGAAGGAGGCGTAGAGGACGGCGGAGGCGGTGACGAAGGGGTAGCGCATGAGGGGGAAGACGTGGCGGAAGAGGGGCACGACGGCGAGGAAGAGGGAGGTGTCGGCGAGCGAGGGGTAGGGCTTGAAGATGGCCAGGACGCCAAGGAGGAGGGCGAGGGCCGCGAGGGGCTGGGGCCGCAGGCGGACGGAGAGGCCGCCGACGTACGAGGCGAGGTGCAGCCAGAAGACGGCGAGGAAGAAGGCGCGGAACGAGTCGAACATCTCGACGAAGAAGTACCACCAGAGGCCGACGTTGGGGGTCAGGTCGGAGAGGGTCAGCTGGACGCCGTAGGTGCTGGCGAGGAACTCCCAGGAGCCGCCGGTCAGGAGGGAGGAGAGGCTGAGGAGGGCGAGGAGGCTCGAGGCGGCGACGGCGACGTGCTTGGCGGCGAAGCGGACGGGCGAGGCGATGCGGCGGGCGGCGGCCTGGCGGTCGTAGGCGAGCAGCAGGAGGGGCGGCAGCAGCAGCAGCGGCGACAGGGAGAGGTAGCCGGCGAGGCTGAGGGCGACGACGGCGCCGACAGGGGCGCCGGCGATGGCCTTGGCGATGGCGTGGAGGATGGCGCAGGTTGAGAAGACGGCGGTGGAGCGGCCGAGGCAGGTGGCGATGGTGAAGGGGTTGAAGAGGAAGGCTGCGGCGACGGCCAGGCCGTTCCAGCGCGTGTCACGGCGGGGGGAGGCGAAGCGCTTGGAGGCGCCGGCCTCGCCCGAGTCGGCGATGCTGGCAAGGGCTTGAGCGCTCAGGAGGTCGACGAGGATGTAGAGGAGGGCGGTGAAGACGGGATACGCCTTGAGGTCGGGGAGGAGGGAGAAGAGCGGCAGGAGGAGGGGCGCCTGGTGGTAGACGCCGCCGTCGTAGGGCGAGACATTGTGGTTGTAGAGAAACAGGCCTTCCTGGACTGGGAAAGGTCAGCATGACAGATACAGTGGACAAGGCAGGAGAGAGACGTACGGCGCTTGAAGCTGGTCACGGGCGTCGATATCTCGACGCGGCCGGTCAGCAGGTCGGGCAGGCGCGGGAAGGCGACGAAGAGGACGAGGCGCAGGGCGGCGGCGGCGAGGAAGAGGCCCGCCTTCCCTCCCTTGGTCATGGTGCTGCGATGCATGGCTCGGTCATGGCTGGGGGGCATGGCCGGGGGTGGTTGTCGCGTTGGTCGAGGTGTTGCGGTGGGATGTACTCGACGGGAGGGGAGCTTTCGAGGTGAACTGGGTTGAGCTGCGCTGAGCTCCGTCGGTCGAGGCTACGAATGCGAAAGTGAATGCTCGATGCTGAATGGCCGATGCGGATGGATGCCACCTGGCGGGACATGTGGCCTACTATTGGTCGAAAATGGGTTGCTAGACCCTGGACCGGGGAGATCATTTTGTCCAATTAGGCGCACCGGTCATCCCCTAAGCTACCTACCCAGGTACCTTACCTTGATACGAACAACAAGGGGCTCTACAGTAGTGCTTCCTCTTGCCTGCTGTCTTTTCGCACTTGGCTGAGATTTTCTTACCTACATAATAGGGTCCTGTCCTAGACGGCTCCAAGGGCTAAATGGTGATTCATGTGGCTCAGTGCGAACATCCACTTTATTCAAACACCAAAAATGTCATTTTCTGCCGAGGTCCAGTTCCCCAAAGTCGGACTACGGATCCCTAGCGAGCTTAATAGCTTCACAGGCATTAGCTACTCAATGAACGATGTTAAGGGGCGAGCAGCTGCCGAATGTGTCCGAGTACTCTCTGTGGCTTGTTTTCATGCACTGAACGTCGATGGTCATTACCAGACGAGAGCTCTGAATATCCACGAGGACTAAGGATACTCACCAGCGCGTAGGACTACAACGGCGACCGTCACATTCTTTACGAGTCTCAAGAGCAGAGGTAGGTATCATGACTATATTGATAATCGCAATAACGAAAAGGCGACTCTGCACCCAGAATTGGCAGGCTGAGCCTTCAATTCCACGAAGGCCATCGTCTTCAAACCTTCGCCATTTTAAGTCCTTCAACCCGTCGTCGAGAGTGCGGACAGCAGTTCAACTTTTGGGAGTTGCGTTGAATTTGTCCGCCTTCTCGCGCTTGACACGCTGAGAAATCTCGTCGTCGATCGTCTCGATCCACCACATGGTTCCCGCATAGGCCGCTGATGGACCGAGAAGAAGAGCACTGACAAGTGCAGTCGCAATACCCGTCAAGGCTCTGCTAGTGCAGATAAGGCCCCGCTCGCGAACTTGATAGATACTGTACGCATAGAAAATAGCTGTGGACGCAAAGAAGATGGCGGGCTGCACTGGGCCCAGAACTGAGGTGCTCATAGCTAGAAGCGGCAGTTTGACCCACACCATTTCCGTGTCTCGGTCAGTGGAGGTTGCGGCAATAGCGACGAGGCTGAGAAGGTGAATAATGGCCAAGAAGGCTACTGATACTCCATAAACAGTGTTAGAAGTGGCAGTGAGATCCATTCGGATTGCCGTGTCCCTTGAGGCTTCTGATTGCGCGGTAGTGGCACGCTGCCGAGTCGTTGACGTGTGTCTTTTGAAAAAGAAGGCACCGCCGCTTGTCAGCAGAGGGACCAAAAGGGGCGATAGTCGCCAGAAGATCTGGGCCTCCTGCCAAAATGTGATCGAGACGACGGGAACTATGAGGCCGAGGAAGATAGCGGGAGTGATGGCGCGCCAAAACTCTAAAGGGATATGTTTGTCTGTCGTTGCCCTCCCTCGAGACGTCCATATCGATGTCAGATAGTAGAGAGGCACGGCAATGCCAGGGTGGAACCACTGCGCTGCCGCCACGAATACACCGGGCCTACGTCTTGTTATAAATCATTTTCAATTCCGGAGGGGTAGGTCCGATCATGAGATATACGTACCAACGAAGAAGGGTGAGTCTGTTTCTTGTTTGTTGGGCTTCAAGTGTCCAAACCAGGAGGATTGGAACAAAAGTTGTCAGAAGGCGGAGAGTCGGAACAATATCGATCGGTGAAACGTCCGAGTTGATGGCGGCTGAGTCTTTGATGGGTCTTCCAAATAAGGGTTGAGGCTCTACCCAAGTTTGCATCAGGGACTCCCTGGTTGGAAAGGACCAGGCGCTCAAGCCGACGCAAAGCACCAGAACAAAGGCCAACAGCCCCGCAACAACGTTGCCAATAGTTTTGACGACTGGCTTCTCCGGAAGCTCGTCAGCAAAAGGCACTCTTCTGGGCCTGTAAGGTATGGCCGTCCACTCGAGTCTTTGGGCGCTCAGGAAGTCGCTATCGAAGGAGGCGATAAAAGATTCCGCGTCGACCCATGGGAGCACCACGCGGGCGGCAAATTCATCCGCGGCTGAACTGAAGCTCTCAAATTTAGCCTGCTGGGTGGATCTATCCACGAGGAACTTGACATGGCCCCAACGCTTCTCCTGGACCGCTGAGAAGATAGATTCAATATCATCGTTAGAAAGGGGTCCTTCTCGTTCTTTTAGCCTCCGGTTTAAGGCATTAGAGATGGCGGCGGCCGTTTCGATAGCCGAATTGGCGCCTTGACCGGTCATTGGGTTGAACTAGTAGCAACCCTAGGTCAGACAGTGCCTCCCTCAGACGCGATTCCACACTTCACGGACAGAAGGATGGATGTTTGCAAACTTACCTTATGGGCAGCGTCTCCAAGAGTCGCGATTCTTTGAAAGTGCCATTTCGGGAAGACATGCTCATGAAGAGCTGTCATGACCGTTCGTTCGGAGCTGTTGTATAGATCCTTGAACTTGAGGCCGGGAGCAACCTCGTACTCGGAGTGCTCCTCGGCGAGCTTGAGTTCATCCTCTTTCGTGCACCTGGGGATCTCGTCACCATACAGTGTACGGTCAAAGTTGACAAACAGGAACCAGTAGATCCTAAGGTCGGTTCCCACGATAAAAGAAAAAGAGTGCCCGTTGCCATAGGTGGCGATCATCTCTGACTTGGGGAACTGCGAGTTAGGTGAAGAGATGCCAAAAAGGGCCATTTGGAAGGCGGGTACACCTGTGTCAAGAAGAGGCACAAAGATCAGCTCACATCTTGTTTGAACCGTGTAAGGGTATGTTTCTGCGGCAGACTCACGCAACATCTCGTCTCCCTCGAAAAGGCTAGGGGAGTTCTCTCTGCCCAGGCGCCACATTTCTTTTCTGACACTGCTATGGATACCATCGCCGCCAACGATGATGTCCCCAGTGTAGATTGAGCCGTCGCTTGTCTTGATTTCGACATTGGATGTAGCCGTTACAATGGTAATCACTTTCTTGTTCACCAGGATCTTCTCCTTGTGTCTAATTCGACCATGTAGGATTTCCAGGCACTTTTGCCTGGACACGAAGATCATCGGATATCCATAGCTTAGAGATTTATTAGTTTAGCATGTATTCGTAAGCGTGAGGTAGCAGTAGTGAGATTAGGTGGAAAGAATTACTTACCGTTCGATGAAAAGCGGTCCAACTTCGTTGCAGGTGAGAAGAGTGTCGACCTCGGGGGAACGAACAGTAGCGGCTGAAAGAGGCATCTTGTCCGATTCGGTCTTGAAGTCATCGTAAACGCCAAGCTGGTCGAGAATTCGCAGGCCGTTTGGCAGGAGCGCAACAGCTGCACCAACGTGCGCTGAGACTTCGGGATACGCTTCCAGCACCAGGTAGTCAATTCCAAGTTTTTCCAGCATGAGTGCTAGGCTGAGACCAGACACACTGGCCCCGACTATGAGGACCCTGAAGACCATTATGTCGGTCTAAGAAGGCGAAAAAAAGTGGAGAGAATGCAAGTTCAAATAGAGATGAGATCGTCTGTAACAGGTTCAGAGGATGATGCTAGATCGTGATGAGTAGCCTTCATCGCATTCGAAAACTGTCGCTTTAGCCTGCTTATCACAGAGAGCCAAGCTCGACTTGAGTGGCGATGTCTTCTATGTTTCTCGGTTTCGGTCCACGCGGCCGCCGGGGAAATGGATTGATGGTGTTCCACATGCAGTGCTACTTCCAGGGCCGGGCTACTCGGGTTCCGACTAGAAAGCTGTCCCAGCGGCTGTTCATCAATCGAAACAGCAGCACTCATCTTTGCCTTGGCATTGTGGGTTCCGTGCTATGACGATCGGTCCGCGGTTCCAGTTCTTAAAGACCGCGGACTTCGGTGTTCGGTAAGGGTATAGACCAGGGCCGTTCAACTTCTCCACACCAGGTCCTCAACCATATCATCTGGCTTCTATAACTACGAAGACAATCTTCTTTCCTAGTAATGCACCGAAAATTACCTCGTATTTCAATAGTAAAATAATGCACTGGTAAATTATTGAACAAATTCTGGTAGAACACGAGTGTAGCCCAGCTAGGGAGAGGGCTGATCTATGACACCTATGTGGTGGTTGTATCCTATTTCCTTGAGGGTAGGGAGTCTATCTTCCCTTTCGTAACATTACTCTCACATACCAAGAGGCAGAATAGTCGTCAAATGCATCAGTCATAGCAATATCACCCTCACGAGAGTTTCGCAGAGCTGATTGGGAAAAAAAGTAAGTTATTAGGAAAAGTGTTGTCTCGCCGGTGTAGACCACCGACAATCTGCCTCCGACCCTGTATTACGGCAGAAGGTTGAAGCGAAATCGACCCACTTTCTTCATCTCCCCACAGCAGCCATGGGAGACTACCCTATCTTTCCCGCTCAGAGGAGCCCCGGCAGCACCCTCTCCTCGGTATAAGCCCACAGCAGAGGCGAGTAGTCCGAGGCCCACGCGTTGCCCGTGTAGAACGTGCTCCGCTTGCCCTGCAGCCCGTACAGCCGCCCGTAGAACCCGTCGCGCACCGCCTCGGCCCCGACGTGCAGCTGCAGGTCCCGGTGCTGGCCCCACGCCGCGAGCGCCGGCTTGCCGACCGCCCCGCCGCTGACCGCCGCCCCGACCGTCTCGGCCGCGCTCACGACGAGCGCCTTGGCCTTGGCGCCGCTGCGCTCTCCGACGACCTTGACCGTCTGGTACCCCGGCACGCCGACCGTCTCGAGACGCCAGACGAACGGCGTCGTTGGCAGAGCCGCCTCCGCCGCGAGGTCGACGTTGTAAAAGTTGGTCAGACTCGGGAGGCTGCTCCCGCGCACGACGCCCACGTAGTAAGGCACGTCGCGGAACTGGCCGAAGACGGCCTTCTCGTCGGCATCGAGATCGAAGGGCGCGAGGTTCTTGCGCGTCGGCGGGATGGTGATGAGGAGCTTGCGCGCCTTGATCGTCTTCTTGCCGCGGGGCGTCTGCACGACGGCCGTGACGCCACCGGCGGTGCGGCGGGATGAGACGACGCGGCTCGAGAAGAGGACGTCGCGGCCCAGGAAGGCGGCGGCGCGGTCGTAGAGAAGCTGGTTGCCAGCGGGCGAGTAAACATAACCGGCCTGCAGGCCCAGGACGTGCGGGAGGCCAAAGTTCTGCAGCACGTAGAGCGTCGGCGTCTCGAGCAGGTTGCCCACGCCGTGCGCGAACTGCCACACGAGCTGCAAGACATCTGTGAGGTTGTGCTGCGCGACAAACTGGCCGAAGGGCTGCAGCAGCTCCTGGGGAACCGGCTGGGGGATGTCGTAGTACCCCTGCGCGAGGCCGGTGTAAGGGGCCACGGCCGTCAGGTAGTTGGTGATGGGGCCGATGAGCTGGGTGATGTCGGGGGCCGCGGCGTTGGGCACGACGAAGCCCGTCTTAAAGTCGACGACGGTGGTCGGGAAAGGCGACTGGGTCGACGCGTTGAGGGCGACGTCGTAGCGGCCGAAGAACTCCTGGGTCTGCTGGTTCAGGATGTAGGCCTGCACGCCGTAGTCAATGGGGGCGCCAGTCGCGGGGTCGTAGAAGGTGTTGACGTGACCGCCGAGCTTGTCACAGCTCTCGACGACGACGACCGACTTGCCCTGATCGCGGAGGCGAGTGGCAGCGTACGTTCCGGTGGCGCCGCCGCCGATGATGAGTACATCGACATTGGCGTCCTGGGCTTTGCTGCCCTTCTTAGAGGGGTGCGCCTGGACCGTGGCGGCCAGGGCAAGGAGAGACGTCAAGGAGAAATGCATGATGAAGGCTAGAGCAGTGACTGAAAGAGCGGCTTCAACCAGATGGTCGAGATGGAAAGGGAGGAAAGAGAGTGTGTCTACATTCCAGTTGATTTGTCCATCGAGTGTTATGGCAACGCAGCCTGTTATACGTCTCAGCCATGTTCAGCTCATCTCAGCCGCGCGCGGCACGTCGGTGAAGCACGCATCGTGGCGCACTTTGGCTGCGGCCTCTTCGGAACCTCAAGGTTTCTTGGCTCGCATCTCTCAATACAAGCTTCAATATCCTTTGATTGCGAACTGTACCGGCATGACTCTCTCGGGTGGCTGCGCATGTTCTTGACAGGTGCCGACTGGGGCCGATGTCACCCTGGGCGAACTTAAGCGCAAGTTGGGATCCCCCTACTCTATTTAAGCATTCTGTCAGGAGATTATGGGCCGCGAGCACCCATGGCGCGCAACTAAGCGGCTTTCGGTCAGCTCTGTGACGCGGCTTGCCTAACTAAGCCACACGGGCACAAAAGTTTGCCGGAAAGCCTCCCATTTGCCGTCAACAATCAGGGGTCTGTTGCAGCGACAGCGAATTCCCGAGTCCTCCGCATCTAGGGGATTCGCCCCAGGACACTGAGACTCGGTATTTGTAATCAAGTAGAATAACTTTCCTGTCGGGCGCGGTCAGGCCAACCCTATAGCGAGTCAGCAGGCGCCAATCAGACACAGCGCGCACGAGCTCAACAGGGATAGCTGCTCAAGGTTGAGTCGTAGGCCTGACACCGGACGGGATCTCGCATTAGACTCCTTGGGTCAGGCTCTTGGGCGTGGCTGTTTCTCGGGCATGCAAAAGAGCCACTCGGGCGTCTGATGGCCTCCCTATGGGAGGTCATGATTATTGCCGACGCCTTCGATGCCGATCTCGCCCATGTCGTTCGACTGCTGCGCGTACAGGGCTTCAGGACAGGTGCGGGCCTCGAACACCTTGGCCCGGTGTAGCCGAGCAATCCCGCGTTGCTCTTTGAGGTCAATAGCGGCGATGGTTCTCCCGCTTGAAGCTGCAGCGAGTTGTTCGATGGTGACCTGGTCCAGATATATTCGACCCCATATCGGGTGGTAGCAGGTCAGAGGCCGATTTTCTTGCCCTGGCGAAAGTTGAATTGACAGTCAAGTTCAAGTTTCAAGAGGCTGTTTGGTGAACGGAATGAACATCGGATGTGGACTAAGAAGTTGATAGCCAAAGACTTATATCAATATTCCTTACAATGGCGACCTAGAACGTCAAGGCCATCCTCGTCATCGACCGGCAGAGATCAGGTTACGCCACCCCCGAGCACCGGGCCAGAAGCCTTGTATCGGGGACGAAGAGGTCGGTGTCAACACTGAGGCCCATTGCAGTCGCACATCATGGCGAAGCCAACTGAGGTACTCGACCTCAATGAGTGTAGATCCTGAGATTTTGGTCGGCCACTCCTGTCGAGATGACGCATCGGATTCGAACATAATTCTCAGTCCCATCCGATTGCGAAGCTCCCCCATTTCCTACGGGGTTTGCCTCCGTATTTCTGCTCCTGGTGTTGGCAATTCCAGGTGCCCACTTCAGGTAGGATACGAAATCTTGGTGGACGTCTTGAAGCACTTTAACGCAACGTCCTTCTTGACCAAGATCCCCGCATGGGAATCATTTGTCGTCCGATACTGACAACAAATACCGACCGCCCAGGTGAAATGCAATTCCCCGGACCCGGTTGTTGTGACCTCACAGGACCATGAAGCAAATCCCTCGAGCATCCCATAGCCTGATGGTCTTGTCCCTAGATCGCATCGCCATAGACTCGACGGAGCTGTATGCGGGTGGAGGCTTCTTTTGGACCCGTTGGTGCGGGTATGATGAAGGAGGTGCAAACGCACAACATTCGTTGAAGTTCTCATGGCCGAGTGTTGTGACCGTGATTTCCAGGTTGTGTTTAGGAACGTCCCACAAAACAACAGACCTGTCATTGCCTGTCGAGAAAATATCGTCCACCGGGCGAAAAGCATACGTCTCGTATCCAGCCCTCATGTCCACGTAGTGTTCGTAAGCAATGTCCTATCATCTTGTCCCACATGCGGATGGCTTGGTCTCTGCTAGCGCTGACAAGAAGAGTTCCAGATGCCGGAGCGCCGGCCTCGGCTGAAGATACGAAGCAGACGGTGCTCACGCTGTGTTTGTGACCCTGTAGTGTTTGGACATCTTTGTATTCGTTGGATGGGTTCTATAGCTTCATGGCTAAGTCCGAGCTACACGATGCGAGAAGGAAGCCACCTCGCGGGCCGCCAAAGTCAACATCCAGAACTCCTCTTATATGGACCCCAATATTCTTCTCCAGCTCTCTTCAGAGTCACAGTTCTACATCTCGATAGTACAGTCGTCGGAGCCAGAGGCAACAGAGGAGAACACTGGATGAAACGCGATGCAATTGATGGCAGCCCGATGTGATTCAAGAGTATGTTCCGACGAAAATGAATTAGTGAACCACGAGTTAGGGTCGCTGAGCTTCGATAGCGAGGTAGGCAGGCGGAGCACTTTCTAGCTCTGACTGGAGTGCTTGGTTCAGGTACTCGAGGTGCACCACCTGTATGCTGAAGCTAAAGATCTGCGAGGAATCATTTGTAGACAGTGGACATGTAATGCGGACATACCTTCTATTGTAGGCGGACAACACTTGTCCATTTCTTATCAAGTAAAGTTTCGTATTTCTTCGCAGTGGCTGGCTCAAAGCAAATCTTTCCCGAGACCGAGCTATATCCTGAGTGCAGCCGCTGCGGCCGGAAGGTTGGTGGTGGACAGAGATGCGATGACTGACTTGCGTCTGTCGCGGCGATGTTAGTTCCATGCAGAAATTAGCTTGACCGACAATAGAGACGCACAGCTTGCCAGCCTGTTTACTTGACAGCGTAGAAACCATCGTTTACCGAGTCCATAGTACTCAAGGTGTCCGTACGCCGTCAGACCCAGTCACCAGCTGCAAAGGCGACTCGTGCACTTGACTGGGTAAGATGGAATGCGGTCAACTTGTCAAGAGAAAATGATCTGCCACTGTAAGCTTCTTTGAGGAACTAAGGACGCTCGATGAGATTTTGGAGATTAAAGAAGTGTTAGAGTCGTGCACTTTAAGAGACGGTGTGACATGCAGGTCTGAGGGGTACGGCCGACACTTTATCCTGATCCGATACAAACACCGGCCAATTGACACCAGATGTTCGATATACCAGAGGTGCGGCAGTACTTGGTTAGTAGGGCGCAGGAATCAAGAACATCAATGTACGCGCTATGATTCGATGACAACAGCCAGGTACCTTACCTGCCTTACTGCAGGTGGAAGCATGAAAACCAAGAGAGGTCTTAATCAAGACAGGCATTCATACATAATCTACAACGTCCAAGCAACCTACCTGCTCATATATCTATGTAATTGAAATAGAAGAATTGGTTACACAATGTCAAGCTATAATAGAGCAATCGCAATGTCTTGAGATTGCGAAACATAGGGGCCTCTCGTTATTCTTGACGGAGTGGTGAAATGACTACCGAAAGGGGTAAGCCAGCACGTCCATCCCCGTCCCCTGCTCGGCATACGCCAGACTTCATAACCATACCTAATACGAATACCAATATCCGACCTACCCACTGTTCTATGGAAGGGGGAGGGGGCAATGCTTTGTTCGGATAATGTGGGTAGGAGCTGTTTGGAAGTCCAATCACGAGCATCTGCAGCCATCACAGCACCACAGCGAACCTGCTCGCCGGCTTTAACCCATTGCGTGGCGCAATTTCTACCTCGTGGATTCTCTTGAAGAAGTGGTGACATAAATGGCTGTGAGTGACTTAATTCCTTCGAGAACAGGACGAGATCCATGCCGACGACGGGTCAAGGCCCCTCAAAGACGTGTGATCATTGCTCTACGGCGTTAGCTTCAGCCGGCTCTCTACTCCACGTTGATGGGGGCGGCAGGGTTGTTGAATCACGGCACTCGATGCTAGTGATTTGCGGAGACAAAGTTTATCAATCTCATCTTATCAATCGCCGGTCGGCAGTTGCTCATAAAAGAGTAAGGTTGAGCCGACTCCTCGTCTAGTCATGCCTTTTCCCCGCCCACACTCTCTCCTCTCCTGGCAATTCTTTCCCAAAAGTCGCAATGAGTCTCGTTACCCTCACCTCGGCCCTGTTGACGCTGACTGGAGCGGCCGCTGCCAGCTGCTCCAGTGTCCGCAACACAACGTACGACTACATTGTTGCTGGCGCCGGCACGGCCGGTATCGTGGCCGCCGAGCGCCTGGCCACCTCCGGTCGCAGTGTTCTCCTCATTGAAGGTGGCGGACCCTCCTTTTACATGACCGGCAACAACAAGACGATGCCATGGAACGACACGGTCACCATGTACGACGTCCCCGGCATGTCCGACTACACCGGTGCCTCCCCCGACCTCCAATACTGCAGGGACCTCTCCATCGCCGCGGGATGCCTCCTCGGCGGCTCCACTATGCTCAACGCGCTCATGTTTGTCAAGCCCCGCCAGGCCGACTTTGAGTCGTGGCCCGAGGAATGGCATTGGGAGAACGGCGTTGCTGATGCCGCTGATCAATTTTATGAGCGTCACCCCGGCACAATTCTGGCATCTCAGGATGGTCAGCGGTACGATGACGGCGCCTTTGATGTGGTGTCGCGCTTCCTCTCCGCCAACGGCTGGAACGAGGAGAATGCGCTCGACAATCCCGAGGCCAAGGAGCTCATGTACACGCACCCTCCCTGGTCCATTGCCCACGGCCTGCGTGACAGTCCCGTCCGGGCCATCTTGCCTGACGCCGAGGACCTGCCGAACTTCACCCTCGAGCTCCACGCCAAGGTTCTCCGTGCCGTCCGCAAGGGCTCCCTTGTAACTGGCGTTGAGGTACAGCTTGAAAGTGGCGCGCGCCAGGTCATCAAGCTAAGCGAGGGCGGCTCTCTCGTCCTCGCCGCCGGTAGCCACTCCACGCCCCGGGTCCTTTTTAACTCGGGCATCGGCCCTGCTGAGCAGATCGAGATCGTGGCCTCGGGCGAGACCAACATCACTCTTCCGCCTCGCGACCAGTGGATCGACCTCCCGGTCGGCCAATACCTCAAGGACCACGCTGTAGCGAGCGTGAGCTTCAGCACCAGCGAGCCCCTAGAAGCCCTGCCTTCCACAGCCTGGACAGATCCTAGCCAGACGTCCATCGACCTCTTCGCGCACGGCAGCGGCCTCCTCGCACAGTCCGGCCAGCGTCTCAACTTCTGGACGAGCGTGAACAGCACCGATGGAGCCACCCGCCACGTCCAGGGCACCGTCCGCGCCTCGGGCAACGGCACCGTCGACATCAAGGTCTATCTCACCCACGGCACGACATCTGTCGGCACTCTCGGCATCCAGCCCGACGGCATCACGTACATGCCCAAGTCACCGCTGCTCAACACACCTGCCGATCGTGAAGCCCTCACGTCCTTTGTTGAGACCCTCCTGACCTACTCTCGCAAGCCCGACAGCATCCTGACGCCTCTCTCCAACGCCACTGCTGAAGAGCTCGTGGCTAAGGCCGGCAGCGGTAGCCACTACCTCGGCACGGCACGGATGGGCACCGCCGACGATGGCACCAGTGTCGTCGATGCTTACACTCGCGTCTGGAGGACTGACAACCTCTTCGTCGTTGACGGCAGCATGCACCCCGAAGTGCCCACTGGGAACACGGCCGCACCCATTATGGTGGCCGCCGGTTTCGCTGCTGAGAGGATCCTACAGCTGCACGGGGCCTCCTCTTAAGGGGATTCAAGATGAATTTCTAGGAAAAACGTCCGTCTCTAGGAGATCTGTGTTGCACATAATTCTGTAGTATATAGAGAATGAAACTCTTTCAATTTTAGGGCTTAGGCTCATGCCAGCTACAATATGGTCACTATGTCGTGTTAATTGGGCTTCAAGAGTCCCAGAGGCAGTAATGTTTGTTGATGCAGAAATTTCCAACGACAGGCCATCGAAATATATCTAGAAGCCTACCAACGTCTAATCTTAGAATATGTCTGTACGTTAGGTAGTCCACGCCATGGAAGGTCCTGCGTCCACCATGCCTCACGGGAAGTGATACTCACCGAAGACACCATCGTGCCACGTCTAAAAGATGGTCCATACATACTCTCGCCCAGGTTATATCGCCGTATCGCCTATGTTCCTCCAAGACTGAGCCACCCCTGGTCGGTGCCGAGATCTACCGGTGGTTGGGAAGTCTGGCTGAAGGCCAGTCTTGGTCTGGTCACGGACATCCTCAAGATTTCGTCTGCATTTCTGTATAGGTAGTAGTCGTCAGGCGCCTGTGGTCCGACATGCCCGCTTGCGGCGGGTTTTCCACGAACCTGGAGGGGCTACTCGCCAATCATGCCCAACGTCGGGCTGTCGATGAGAAAGGTGGAGGGAGATGTTCGGTCTCAAAAATGTGATGCATTTGTCGTGGTTGATAGCAGTAAAACTTTTACCCAACTTCACCAGATTGGAAGAATACTTAAGGTTTCGAGAAAGGAAAGTGCTTTCGACCTCAATCCCAATTGATTGTCAGCTTTTCTCGGCCACTGAGATGGTCGTGTTGGTTGGTGATTGCATCAGCCACGTCAATATCACATGCACGTGCCTGTCTGTGCAGCAAATCATAACAGGCGCGGTAGGCAAAGACGACGGGTCGCATCACATGAGGCCTGGTATAAAACGAGTCCCGTCTCACCACATCGCAGCTGCCGCGCGCCACGATGATGTATCCCCGAAATCTTCGACATCTACACACCCCGGTACCACCTAGCCATGGCAAGTAACAGGCAGCGCCTCGACATGAGCGTTGAGTCCTCCGAACCGTTCCGTGAAGCTTTCCCACGACCCTTCTCCCGAGGCACCTCATACCAAGAAGTAGCTCCTATACAGAGCACGGCCGACAGCTCGTCTTCTGGCCTTACACACGCGTCAATCAACGACTACAGCAGTTTCGGTCATATCCAGGATGCCGGTCCCGGTCTTGATCCCCGTCCCGTTCTTGGGTACAACAGGCCTCTCCCCAGAAAACCTCCCTTGGAGAACTCCGAAACACAGATGAACAGCTTCGCAACTGAAGGCTTCGCCGCGACATACTCCTTTTCCGACGAAGGATCATTGCCGGCCGCCGGTGAGCGCGCGTCATATCAGATTAACCATGCGCGTCAGGACTACGAGATGCAGCTCATGCTGCTGACGCAACAGAATAATAAACGAATAGCGATGGCAAGACAAGAACAAGAAGAACTGAACAAAAAGGCGAAGCAAAAACAAAAACCCATACCCAACGCACCAGTACCAAAGGTTGGTATGGCGTCGCCCGAACTGGGTAGCCCAGCCCGCTCCACATCTACGCTCAAGCGGATGCGAGAACCACCAATCGATGTTGAACTCCTGGGCGACTCCGAAGCACAATATGGCGCTCGGCCACAGAGTCTGGATTCCCCGGGTGGAAGAGGTGGCACCCTGATCCACGCTCCTCTAGTTGGGCTACCAGCCTCCAAGCGGCTCATGAGGAGCTTGTGCTTGGATGGCGAGATGCAGAGCGGCCCCAGTCTGCCCCCATCTTCGACTACAACCGCGCCATTCTCCCCGCCAGACGTGATACCGGTACCACAAATGGGCTCCTTAGAGACTTCTTGAGGACTTGGCTAACATGTGTCCTAGTCACAGCGCCCAGGGGACCAACGATATCCACGCAGTCCAAGCGTGCAAGCCGCCGGCCAATCCGAGATTTCTAGACACCACACGATCTCCTCATCTTCCCCAGAGTCAACCCGTGCGCCCAACAAATCGGATGGGTGCCGCACATTACACCAGATACTTTGCAGCAGCAGTAACCACCCTGGAAAATCAAAGATGTTCTCTCAAAAGCCAAGATGGTCTGACCAGGACGCCGGACACGATGGGGGCGTTGTTCACTTAACGGCGGGTCGTGACTTCGCAGTCAACAACCTCTCTAGCTTCATCAAAGATGCGGGAAAAGTCTTTTTCCTAGTGTTGCGCTACTACAGATGCAGCGATGCCACAAACGTTGATCGTATCTGCGCGTGGTCCGGTGACCTGGACCATCAGGCCGGTGCACCGGCTCGACGCGATGAAGGAGTGCTGATCATCTCGCGTTCTCTACAGAGAATCATGAATAACATCAGCTCTTGTAAGTCAGACCGAGCAGCGTACATGCCTAAATCAAACGAACCTCAAGAATCCGAAGACTTCTCAGCATCAAACAACCACCAGGTTCAACGCAAAGACGAGTACTCCATGCCGTTCTTCTATCATCACAGACATCACCTGAAAAAGGCTCTCGAGACAGCTGAAACCAGTGAGGATCGCGATGAAATATCTTCTTTGATCGGTTACATTGAACAGCAGTGGGGCGATCAGTGGAGGGAGATGGACGTTCTGACGGCCCAAGGACGCGTGCAGAGCCACAACATCGAGCTCCTTTTTTGTCCCAACACCACGGTCATCACCCGCAGTGGCGGAAAGACAACGGCTTACGTGTTGCGCTCTTGGCCAGCAGGCGACTCTGTCATTTCTCTTAACTGTTGGGTGTCTTCCATGTTTGATGGAAATGCCTTTATATGCAGCCCCGTCACACTATCCATCGACCGCCCAACCGCCGACGACGTCGCGATTCAAGACCTCAACGTGATCCCGGTCCGCTTTGTGGCAAAGCCGCTGCTGAACTACCTCGAAAGAAGGGGCAGAAAATTCTGGAACCTGCGACACCAAAGCTTTGTGGCCTATGTGGGTTGGAACTCTAGTGGCGACCAGTACTTTGTCCGTCCTCCCATCTCTGTTCTCGTCATTGTGCATCCTCCATCCCGCCTACGAAGATCAAGGATGAGCGCTGACCTAATGGCATGTTAGAGCAACGAATCCAGGTGGATGATTGACTATAGGGCATACCAGCAAATGCATCCCACGGCCAAGGCACCCGAGTTCGAGACAAAGCCAACTGTCCCTTCGTACTCATGGCCATCGGCAATCCAGCACAACGAAACGCCTCTCCCAGAGCAGTTCATGGTGATGCCTGCCCAGGTTTACGGGTTCTCGTTTAAGGATAAGATATGGTGTACGCCGGACAACACCCTCAGAATGTTGGCTTGTACGTACTGACATGGCTCATATAGGCTCCTTACTCGTCGACAACATCTGCTCAGTCAGCTGGAACAAGGGGGCATTTGAAAAGCTAGTGTTGCCGTCTAGAATCAAGGACACGATCGAGTCACTGGTAATGACCAGAGCTTCGCCACGGGACCCCAATGGCAAGCAGGTTTCAGCCACGCACCGAGATGATTGGATGACCGGCAACGGCAACGGTCTCGTCATGCTCCTACATGGAGGCCCAGGGACTGGGAAGACCCTGACAGCAGGTAGGTCATGACCAGAATCATGTGTGTAGGTTGACATTGCGTAGCTGACAACGCTGGGCTTGGTAGAAAGGTAAGAACGTTGAGAGACAGATTGTCCACAACAACCGCTAATGCGCTGCTGGTAGTGTTGCTGAGCTGGCAGAGATGCCATTGTACAGCGTCCACTGCGGCAACATTGGGACCAAGCCAGAGGTGGTAGAGAAACATCTAGAGACGGTCTTGATGCTGGTGAAACGGTGGGACTGCGGTGCGTATTCATGCCACTCCCCATCTTCTGATAGGGTACGATGGAACTAACTTTGAATCAGTCCTCCTACTGGATGAAGCGGACGTCTTTCTGAAAGAGCGATCCCCAGCAGACGTGGAGGAGAACAGTCTTAAATCGGGTACGGCCTGGCTTTCCCTTCAACAGTCCCCTCTTTCAGTAGCGCTGACGGTCCCCATCCCAGTCTTCCTCCGCACTCTTGAGAGTTACAACGGCATCATCATCCTCACCTCTGGCCGGCTCGGGGCCTTCGATGCCGCCTGCACGTCCCGCATACAAGTGAGCCTGCACTACGATACCCCGGATCGTACTTCCCGACGTCAGATCTGGCAGAACTTCCTTGAATCGGTAAAAGGGGACGATGGAGACGCCGGCGTGGACGGCCTCGCGGGGCACGTCGACCATCTTGCGACGATCAAAATGAACGGACGGCAGATCCGGAGTGCCTTCACCACAGCGAGGCAACTGGCCCTGTTCAGGAAAGAGGCGCTCAGTTGGGATCACATGGAGCAGGCCTTGGAAAGCTGTCAACTATGATCAGTGGCTGAAGAGGCTACGGGGGGTCGAAGGAACAATGGAGTAATGGACGAGGCAATGCGTGTGCATGGGAAGTACAAAAGTATGACTTTCTGGGTGAAGTTGGTGCGACAAAACTTGAAATATGACTCTTGATTGTATTTGTCACCCTGTGCGGCCCTCGGTTCCTATCGGACTGAGATGTTTGTAACCAGACCTCCGACGCGAGTGACTTTCGACGGTTTACATCTATTCTGTTAGGTTACTGCAGGTCTATGATGGTGCCAGCCTTGCGTATTCATTCCGAAGTACTGTAAGAAAGGAAGAAAGAAAATTTGAACGCCGGTCGTCAACCTACCGTTAGGTTTACCATCGGACATTTACGTGATATAGAGTAAGGGTGGCCGATGTGCATGTCTAGCCAAGAACCAAGCTCAAGGTGTTCAGGGCCAGCTCAGTCTAACAGCAGCGGTCCAGAAATCGAGACCATGTTGATGGGACGAGGTGGAACTTCTCCAAGGGTGTCATGCTCAACGGACGCGCCGGGCAGGCAACTACCGCGACAGAGAGACAATGAGCCAGCATGGCGTCACATGATCATTTCCCGGAGGCGCGTTGGGCCGGATATGCTCGGAAGGGTCGTTTGCGCTTATGTGAGCCCAAGACCTGGCGACCCCTTGGGGAAGCGCGGACGCAGAGCGGCAGACGATACCGATGGAGAGAGAACGATCTTCTTGTTGAGCACCATCACACCATAGAATCAATTACATATCGGGACCTTTCTCAATATTGGTCAATTTTCAAATGCAAGTTAAAGTCGAGCCAAAGCCCGTGGAAAGTCCCGCCCAGACCCCCGACTCGGTCAGCGCCTCAAACGCCCAAGATGCCGTGTGTCCCTGCTGGCAATGCCTCCATCATGATTACGCCATTAGGTGAAATAAACCGCCGAGATGAGTACCGCGTACCGCCTCGACGAGCCGTGGTCGACGCCGGGTTTATACCGCCCGGGGCCGACCGGTAACGTATGCCGCTCCCGGTGATAACGCTTCGCTCGCCTACACAATGAAGACGGCAGCCAGCGCGGCTCCGGCCATCGGCCACCAGCCAAGGTTGTGCACCAGGGCGTGCATGCCGGCGGCGGCGCTCTCGGCATTGGGGTCGGCGAGGGTCGTGTCGTTGGGCAGGGTGCCATTGAGTAGGATGGTGCTTTCGCCTTCGTAATCGCCGACGTCAATGACGGACTTGTTGAGGGCGGCGTACGAGCCGTTGCCGATGAGCTCGTTGAGGAAGGTGTCGCGGTCGCCCTCGTCGCGGGGCTCGTCGCAGCCGCAAGGCAGGTCCTCGGCGCAGCCGCAGAGAACGGGCTTGGTCTGGTTCTCGCCGGCCGACTCGTTGAAGAAGGTGTGGGTGTTGTTGAACTCGTAGTGCTGGACGCGGTGGCCGTGCCAGCTGCCGGGCCAGAAGAGGAGAGCGGCGGTGCCGAAGAGGACGAAAGGTGCGAGGAAGCCGATGGGGCTGCGGTTGCCGGCGCGGTAGGGCGCGGCGGCGCCGCCACCGTAGAAGC
Source organism: Verticillium klebahnii (assembly GCA_002851715.1). Lineage (NCBI taxonomy): Eukaryota > Fungi > Ascomycota > Sordariomycetes > Glomerellales > Plectosphaerellaceae > Verticillium > Verticillium klebahnii. The sequence goes on along the minus strand of NMXL01000007.1, from coordinate 1,320,563 downwards.
GTCCGCCACCGAAGCGAGGCTGAGGGCCGCTGCCCTGGACAGTTCGGCCGCCTAGGGAGCCGCCGGTGTTGGGGGGACGACTGCGAAGAGTTAGTTTCCTTGTCTCGTACCTGTCGGGGAATCACTGGGATTGCTTACGCTGGTCCTCCACCATTGCCGCCGCGACCAGTGCCGCCGCTTCCTCGCGATCCTCCGCGACCGCCGCCTCCGCCCTTGCGCTTGAAGAGGTCGGAGCCCTGCTCGTTGCGGGATATGCGCTCCAAGTTGTGGTGTTCAGGGGCCGCGAGAGCGGTGGCCGACGTGACGGCGGCGAGCAGCGTGACAAGCCACAGATCGAGTCTCATGATGTCTGATTGGGTCGCACCCTGGTTTCTAGGTGTTACGCTGGTTCGGTGTTCCGTTCCAGTCAGGCTGGTCTGGGGTTGAGTGCTGGTTTGTAGGCAGCAGGCGAAAGTGAATGCGTCGTTGTTTCGCAAGGCAATGCGCTGTGCTGACGGAAAGGCTGATGTCGGAAGAGTGTTGTTGTAGAGAGCAGATTGGAAAATGGTGCGCGGACCGGATTCAGGCGGAAGTGTTTGGCTAAAGAAGAACCTGAGAACCCAATTGTTTCGGGGGGATGGGGGGGCTGTGATGCGCCACGGGTCGCCAAGGGGCGCGGTCGCAGTGGTCACAGGTGGTGGAAAGGTTCTAGCGCGCTCTGGTGGGGCGACGTTTCCTGCAGCGCCCGGAAATGCCTGTGCTGCGCTGTACCAAGGACTGTAAAATGGCCCACTGCAGATGATGGCTGCAGGGTGGTGTGCTGTGCGGTGAACCAGTGGCGGGGTTTAATGGAGACGATTCCCTGGACGGGGTCTTGGGAGGTCGGGCAGCCGAGGGGTTCCGTGACTTGGCGGTGATGCGAAGACTGCCTCGACTATGACGTTGAGGGACGAGCAAGGGTCCCACCGGAGCGATTGGCGATGACGGCGACGAGTGGCGATCTCTTGGGCGGCCGTGGTGATGCAGCGATGCAGCGATGAGAATGGATGCTCTTCTCCGGCGAATTCGCAGCGAATGAGGTTGCTGATGACAGGTTTGTTGCGGTGTGCTGGGCTGGGCTGGGTGAATTGACGTCGGCGGTCGTGTCACCATCTCTTTGGCCAAGCAATCCGGTTTTATATTCGTTTGCTCTTTCTTTCATTCGACCTTTCTTTCAGGCAGACAGGACGAATGAATCACTGGCTGGAAGAAAACGGAAACAGCCTTTGAGGCAGCCCTGCCCCGTTGGCCCCATGGTCGTCTATGGTACCTGCTGCTCTCGGCCAGACAGAACAGGCCATTTCCTCCAATTTTTTTTGAGGCCCTCTCTCCTCATTACCACCTTCACTCTGCTCGGGCGCGAGCGCATCCGCGTAGGTAAAATGACAAATGTTGGCCCCCGCCCATGCTGCACCTGCACCTGCACCCACCCGCACCTACCCCTGCCCCTGCCTCGGCCTAATTCAGCCGGGCCGCTGTATTAGGTTAGCGTCTAACCGAACCCTCTGGCTGTGCTGCACACATGAGCGAGCGCCAGGTCCTAAGCCCACCATAAAGTACCCCCCATCGTGGACGCGGCTCTCCCTGTCGGCCCCGTAGGGCGTGGCAGTGAGATTGCACAGTAAGCAGTGAGCTTGACTGGCGCGACCCGGTATCGTGGCTGGTGGGTGTCCGTGGTCACTAGGCCCAGGCTGTGCATTTTGCCCAGGACCATCCAGAGACCCCAGAGATACCAAAGGCGCCAATGACACCTCGCGATCGCAACTCATGTTCCCCTCCAGAACCCCCCTCGGATGTCTATCTGCACCTGCGCCTGCACGAGCCCCACCTCAGACCGTCCGTCAGATCTGGTTGCCTGACGCCACGACCACATACATCTGACGCCCATCACGTTGCTTGGCTTGGCCCATGGTCGCCTTGCGGAACGCCTGAGGAGCCGACGCGGAGATTTACAGACATCAGGCGGCTCGTGCATCCACACCTCCCATATCCAACCGGTGGAATGGTTGCAAAGGGATGTATTTCTAGGGAGAGCTCACTGAGTTTCACTTGTTTTCACTCAATCCTCCGTTCCGTTTAGCTAGAGTGCGATGCTTGGAGGAATGGCGCGAGGAAGATGCATTCACCTGTGCTTAAGTACTTCTAATGGAAACGTCGGTCAAGCGGAAATGGATTGAGCAGATTGAGAGCATTCTTTTCATTGAAGATGACTTCAGCTGTGATTCTGTGTAGCTTAACATGAATCTGTGCTCTGAATTGCCTGGTACGTAGATTATCTTCGGTAACCAAGATGTCCCCTCATGCCTCCACCGAAGGCCTCCGTCCAGGCCCCTCACATCGTCATGTCAGGTGCCTCTACTTTTTCTATTCACTCTGGAAAGTTGGCACAAATCTTTGCACATCTCCAGCATGCAATGCAAAGCTTCTCATTTGCTTGGAACGTGTACTCAAACGTGAAGTGCCTGTAAACGCGCAGTTGTATTAAAGTATCTTCCTAGATCAATGTGTTGAATTCACATTGGACCATAAGTTCTAAAGGACACTCGCTTTGAGTCGTGCCGAAGCTGATATCCTCATAGCAGCGAACCCGACCACTGGTGTCTTCACAAGTCATTGAACCAACACTTTTTCCGTCTCCTTTGTAAGAGCAAAGGCTTTTACCGATTGCCAGTTCGGAAATGTCAGTTGGATACGGCGTATCTTCTGTCAACTTGAACCCGCCGCCCAGGCCGTCGTTGCAAACGTTCCAATGGAACAGGTCTGAATTTGGCAGGAATACGCTCCAATATTTTGTGCCGCGGTAGTTGTATTTCCCAATGCGAGCTAGCCTGTTGCGCCGAGGCGGACCGTGAGAAGTGCACCCGTTGAGCCATGCTGCCAAAGCCCCCGTTTGGCGGTTCACGACGACGTAGCTGGCACGGCGAGTTGGCTGCAGCTTCGCGAAGCGTACATTGGCCCCAGACGTGCCGACACCACGGGCAATCATCTCAGGGCCGTGCCATGTCTTCTCGCTGCGGCCGTAGCGGTTGTACCAAACGAAGACTTGGCCATCAAGCGGTCGTGTCCAGACGTAGTCCGCCTTGCCATCACTGGAATTTGCTTGTCAGCCCTGAACCGAACCAAATACGGAGCAGCAAGCGAAGCCGCAGTGGAAGGGATTTGTTGGACGCACCCGTTGATGTCGTAAAACTCAATCTCTTCCGGTCGCTGGCCGATACTTCTTGGGTCGGCCAAAGGAATCCGGTTCCAGCTGATGGTGGAATCGTCCTCGTTCCACACATTACGCCAAACAGAACCGGCGCCGCCCGTATCGAGAAGGATATAGTCGTCAAACTATGCAGCGTTCGTGGTCAGTTGAAGTGACACATCTTTCTCCCTCCCGCTCACAAGCCGAAAGCACTTACACCATCGCCGTCAATGTCCGCCAACCGAACATTGCGTCCTACTCCAACTCCTGATGCCACCTGGCCGAGAGACTTAAACCTCCAGCCAGACTTTGGAGTGATTGCGCCCTGGTTGAGGTATCCAGTGAGGGCTCCAGACTTAGGATCGATGACGATGTAATCCGATTTGCCGTCACTAAAGACACGGTGGGGTTTGGTTAACCTAAAGCATTTCATTGGAAACCCCCAGAATTTCAACAGAGCGGAGAGGCGGCCGACATACCCATTGATGTCAGCAAACCTAACTTGAGAAGGAGGTCCAGCACCAGAGGCCATTGGTTCTCCGCCGTTGATAGCTTCCCACTTCCATCCAAATCGGGATCCTGTCGAGTCGATGCCTCTGTTGATGCTTCGAAACTGTCAGTAAAGTGGTACCAAAGCTACAAAATGCCGAGTGTTGATTCACTCACTATCCAAATGGCCTTCCGGTTCCAGGCTCAAGCCAGACGTAATCGTCAACCTGTCAAGTGTGTGAGCCGTTTTTGCGTCCATGGCAGATCTTCATGATGAGCTTCCCGGGATGAGATCTCTCGAGGCGGACCTCAACCTGGCATAGACAAAGGGTAGAGCTTAGGGGGACTCACACCGTCGCCATTCAGATCTGCAAACCGGATACCGTCGATAGCCATGTGTGTATCGGAGCTTCCCTTGTTGTACCACACTAACACAGAGCCGTCAGCTTCCACGTGGGCATAGTCAGGCAACCCGTCACCGTCCATGTCGACTAAAAACGTGCTGTTCGGGTTCTTCTTTGGGCCCGTGGCCAGTGTCTTGGCTGGACCTTGATTGACCCAGTTGGGAGAACCCTCTTTGTTGCCGGGCTGGTTGAGGTATCCTGTGAGCCCTCCGTCGTCATCCCAGATCAAGTAGTCTGCCATCTGGTTAGCCACACAACATTTTCAATCTGGGCAGAGGTCTTGGGGGTTGACCCACCGGCAAGTCCATCCCCGTTGATCTGTTTGTCGTGGATGTTCCTCGTCAGTCTTGTCCCGGAAAGTCATAGGAGCTAACGAAGAGTACTCACGTCGGCCAGCAGCAACTTGCTGATGTCTTCAATCTCGCCAGTTGCAATGCCACCCCGGCCCTGCCACTGGATCTCAGTACCGCCTTGCTTTCCGATGTTCAGCCAAGCCTGGAGAGCACCGCCTTGTCCCACGATCACGTAGTCCGCCCGGCCGTCGCCGTTGATGTCGGCCAATCGCAAAGTCTCCAGATTCGAATGGGGAACTCCGCTGGCTACTTGGCCACCTGTTTCCCAAAACCATCCGTTGTTGGCAGAGGCCTGCGCACCTCTGTTCCACCAAACATTTATCGCTCCGTTATCGGGGTTCAAAACAAGGTAGTCGGCCATCTATTTTCGTCAGTTGACCAGCCTTGCTGGATTATCGTTGTCTCTTCTGAGAGTGTGACTTACTCCATCACCGTTCAGGTCCTTTTATCAAAGTCAGCAGAGGTTCAGACATCAGCGATCTCGGATCAGACTTACTGCGAGGTACACTTGCTTCGAGGAACTGCCGACACCTGCGCCAATGAGACCACCGTTACCCGCAGGTGTCCAATTGACACGACCATTAGCAAAAGACTGCAGCCAACACATGATCTTGCCATTGTCGGGGTCCAACCAGACCCAGTCTGGACAAAACCGATCATTAGCTGCGGAACGGAGACAAGACTGGGCAGGCCACAACTTACCTGCTTGACCATCACCATCCATATCGATCAGTCTGGAGAGATAGGTTAGCTCCAGAAGGTCCATGAAACACTTTGGAAAAGACAAGTCAGCTTACCGTACGTGCTTCCCAGGCAGCCGGACTCCATCCTTGATAACACCAGAGGCAACCTTGACGGACTCGGCCCAATGATATTTGAACTTCCAGTCACCCATTGTTCCGGCCCCTGCCGCAATTTGACCTACGGTGTTCCAATTGGGTAGGGTGTCGCATGTCAAGGCCGGATGCTCTCCAGCCTTTTCGTCGGCAGCCCTCATAGCCGCGAAAGAGCTCGGGCTGATCGGATACTGTCCACCAGTCGGTCCAGGTATGTCCGTAGCAATACCACCGTTTCTCATTACTTCGCCTGCAAAATCTTCACCAACGGGGTCTTGGATCCAGCCCTTTGGGATCTGCGTTATGAAGTCGTACCAGTAGTCCCCCATGAGTTGATAGCCTTCGTTGTTCGGATGCAGGCAGTCATACAAGATGGACACTGGTATGGGGCTGAAATCGACCGCTAGCACATGTTTACCCTCATCCCGGCGGGCCTTCACCACTCCCGGGATCAGGCTTTGGTACTCTGGCGTCCGCGGGGCTCGGTTAGAGTCGCAATTGCTGAGGATCATGGCCACGAGTATGACAGCGTCAGGACACGCTTCGAGCATCTGGTCGATCAGCTGACCCAGCCTCTGAGCTACACCCTTCGGGTCGTGGCCCTCCGTCGAGCGACTAGGTCTTCGATCCATGTCGTTGGTCCCGGCATGGAGGAGAATAACGTTTGGCCGCTGGGTCAAGGATCTTCCGACGTGGTCGCTCATATACTTGACCGTCTTTCCAGGCCAAGCTGCCTATGAACCGAACCAAGTCATGTCAGCCTATGCAGCAGCCGTCACATGGAATTGAGTGCTTCTTACCATGAGGTTGTTGTCCATATTCCCCGCAGACTGCGTGCCAGCAAAGAACACCTTGTCTTCTGGTACGATGCGTGAGTGGGTTGTGTTTGTGCGCCTCGTGGGCGGAACCCGTGAGATAAATTCTTACTTGAAAGGTTTTGTCGAAGCTTTAGTCGATAACCATTGCCATCTCCACCGTTCATGTCGCTACCAGTGCCGTACGTGATGGAGTCACCGACACAGAGGATACGCAGCTTGGAACCTGGCATGATTGTTTTGCCGGGATCTGTCCCCTTGTATGAGAGATACGGCGATGTTGGGCTAAAAGCACAAGTGTCTGTTGATCCGCCGAACTCGGGAGTCTTGCTTTCTCCGTTCTTTACCTTCTGATTGTTGGCCATGTGAAAGATGACTAAGTTGGCAATAATGGCATGCAGAGAGATTTGGGGATGGAAGACTCGTCCATAGCTGTGTATGATTGTTAGCAATGTGGTGTGGCCATGGTCGGTTTTCTCGGGCCATGACTTGCCCATCCGGAAGTATCTTGGGCACCTCAATGGTCGCTGCTTTCATGATATCTGTGGTCGCATTTGCATGTAATGCTGCGATCCTTGACGCCGCTGTCTCATCCTTATCTTGATATTGAGTGTCTGGGTCGAGCTCGAATGTCAATCGAGCAAAGAAGTCTTGGTCTCCAACAAATGTACCAGACAGTTCACTCTCCGTACTTCTTTTGCGTGGGTCCATCCCCAGAGGATCCATGGTATTGAGTGAATAGAAGAGCAGGCCCAGACTTCCGACAAGAAAAGTCAGCTAGACGGTACTCGGCATCGAAGCTGGGGGGAGATATTTCGAACCGTGTTGTAGCTTCGGCACTGGATTCGTCAACCCCAGGCTCGCAGTATCGGCCTTCATAGAGACCGACGTATCGATCATAGTCGACGAACTCGACATTTGACCCTGCTCTTCTGACAGCTTCTTTCTGTATACACTTCATGTCAGGTGGTGCTCCCAAGTATGGTCAACAGGAGACGAACCAGCTTTTGATTGACCAAGTCGACAAGCCTATTCATTCGACGCCTATTCGATGTAGTCAAGCGCTCTGGCTTGTGATTGATATCGTGAAGTTTCTGACCATTAGCGGCCACGGTTAGTTTGTGTGACTTCGAGGCTGCCAAGTTCCTGATCTCTGACTCACGTATATGAACGTTGCCCATGACACGGAGTCACACTCGTCTGTCAATTCTTCATCGAAGAACTTTGCATACCTTCGCCCTGTCAGTGGCTGTTCTAGACCCAGCTTGTCTCGGGTGCTATGGAATCATACCCAGTGTAGTAAATCTTGCCGCTATTGGAGAGATTGGTCAGTCTGGTGGCCTGATGCTGTGAGAGGGACGATCTTCTTACTCCGAAGACAATTTCTTCTTCGCAGCCTCAAGGACTTGATCCAACTTGCGACTGAACGCAGAGCTTCTTACGATTTCATCAGCTCGTGCCAGCTGTCCGTCACAACCACGGGTAAGTGCGTCAACGTTGAGGTCCTCGGCCCAGAATTCCTTCTTCAGCTGTGCCAGCTTTGTGATAACCTTCTCGAGGGGGTTAAAAGTAGCCCACTGAAAGATGCATTGGTTCAGGATATCAACAAGCTCCGCGTCATTGCCACCTGTAAATAATTTAGCCCAACAAAACACGAAGTGACTGTATCTGGTGGTAAGAACTCACCAGCAGACAACAGAATGACCTGCTGATTCGAGTCGATATCCGGAATCTGCTTCTCGATGACATCTGATAAAACAGCTCCAGAGCAGGCATTGAACTGAAATTTCCTATTCGAAGGGTCGCCCAGCCTTGGGTCCTCGTTAATCATGTTGGGATAGGCCAGGTTGTATCGGCTACAGGCCCAGTCTTGGGGAGCGAGCGCGTTAGTGTTTTCTCGGTTATATTAGGAAACAAAAGGTCACATACCGCTCTTTGGGTTCAGACCGTCAAAGATCGAACCAAGTCTTTCCCCCGCACCAATACCAGCCGCATATGAATCTCCTATGGAGGCCATGCGGGTGATGAAAGATAGATCCTCGGGGTTGAAGTCAATGTCATTCTGCCTCGCAAAGATCTCGTCGAAGGACATGGAGTCATTGGCAGAATTTGAGAAATGCTGAGAGGTTGGAACTCCAAATGCCGTACTGACAAGCAGAGCTAGAGTGAAACTGAACCATTTCGAGTGTCTCATAGCGAAGTTGTGGCAGAACATCTGCAAAATGATGAGAAACAAGTGAGGGACAAATAGAAACGAGAAGTGCTTGGATGAAATGAGCTCAAAAGACACAGTCGGGGGTCCACGGTCCATGGACTTGTTCGATGTCGAGCTCAAATGAATTCAATTCGGAAATCAATCGCTGATGCCACGGCCCTGCATGCCAGGGGCGCAGCTTTTCTTAGAGCCAACATGATATTGGAAACTGCCACCAGAGCTACCCAAGGTAGGCAGGTGCGCCAAGCGGTTCGATGCACTTGAGGGTTTTTTTATTCACTAACGTCTGAGGCTGAGGACTCGTGATAGTCGGAAACCCATTTGTAGCCTGCCGTGGTTGCATTTCCTTCCGGAGAACCTCCATTCATAGTCTATTTCGGCCGTCCGGACAGGGCGTCACCAACAGGCCCGACGCTAAGAGATCAAAAACTACCAACCGACCTATCACGCGTGGGGTTCAACTCCAACACGCCTTCGGCGCGTATGTACGACTCGCGCCCTTGCAGAATGACCCATGGTAGAGGCCAGTACAGCCCCCACGACTCCTTCACACAAGCTTTGCGAGCTTCCATATTCCTGTCACCTGCGTGCATGAAGCAAATGAAAGACCAATTGCCCCTGGTCTTGCCTCCAGCTTCGGGCAGGGGATCAGCTGACCTTCCGTCCCGGATGCGCGTTTTACTGCCAACCTACCGAACCAACATGCAGGTGCAAATCCTCGGCAAGACTTCGCGTGTGCCGTGATCCATCGTAGACCCCAAAGCCGCCCTCGGTTGGTGTTGATAGAGAATCACGGACTCGTATGGCGGGCGATCGAGGTCTAGGCCCCCTTTTTTCACCCCTGCTGTCATTTGCATTTCGCATATTGGAGATCCCGGTGACTCGAAGAATACGACATTGCTCGGTTGCACTCGATTCAGCACTAGCTCTGGTCGCCGGACACCGCTCATGTTTGCGAGGCAGCCTGCTTCTGCACATTTATGTGTTTGCTGGTCTCGCGCCTTTTTTTCCTTTCATTTTTGGGGGAGCTCGACAATCTGTTCCCCTTCATCCGCAACTTTCCCTTATTCATATATGCCAACATGTACTTCCGATGCCAACCCCCCAGCTTGGCCCTCCTTTTCCTCTGGCTAGTCTTGAATGGCTTGGTGGCAGCAGTCGCAAACCTCAAAACCCAACACAGCCCGAAGGGGAAACTTCAAGTTCGACTTGATTATCCAATGGCCAAGCACACCACCAGCAATGATGAAAGCCTCCATCGATGGTGCTTTACATCGTACCTCCTCTTCAAGAAGGACGTGTCAAGCATCACTGACGAACAACTAGTGCAGATTGCCTTCGATGCCTGGGATGAGATGCTTGAAGACTTCAACCAATACAAACCATCACTGAACTCCAAAGGCCAACCCAACCTCTTGCCTGGAGTCATGACCATCATGGCCTTCGACAACAAAATCATTTTGGCTTCTTCTCAGAAAGGACAATCGAGTTTCCTTTACCAGTTTCCTGAGAATCCTGTCATGATGGCGTTGGCTACTTGTCGAACAAAGTGGCTCCAAGAAACAGAAACGAGTCAAGACCACCTAAAACAAGGAAGATGTGGCGAGGTAATGGCTTTCTACCAATACTATCAGCAACACACCTTGGACATATCGAAATTGAGTCCTGGACCGAGGGTCACGAGTGTCTTCCGTAAAAGCAAGACCAGAATTGAAATCCTTTTGCCTTGTGGCGAATCTTACGTCGACGGCGAGGTTGTCACCTCGAAGGTAAGTTGAAACAGCTTCTGGGTCGGAGTACTTGATGGCCGAGCAAAAGTCCATTGACACAATTGCAGACCGGCTGGGGATGTAACCGACTGGTGGCAGCAATCGGGGATGGTAATATCAATTACCTACGTAACACAGGGCCACCAGAAGCTTACGACTTGGCCAAGATAGCGGGAGGGGTTGATAAGAAGGGTCAGATTCAGTCCTGCTCCAGAGAAGTTATCTGGAGTAATTGATCTTGAACCTTGTTTTTTTTCCAATCATGGGATTAGAAGACTTATCGTTGTCGAAGATTCGGACTGTAACAATCTAGTTTAAGGCTAATCCAACCAATGCGGCTCCATTGGTAAGTTCCTCAACTCTAAATTGAATCTTTCGCAGAGACGCGCGATCTCGTCCTGACAATGTCGCGGGAGGTCATCCCCGTGACGACCTTGTGGTATCAAAATGACTTTGAGCCCCTCTGCCAAAGATAATAAACCACCCTCAAGCTCTGTTTTGATAGCCGAAATGACTTCCTCGTCGTCCAAAAACACCGTTTGAGACCAATCAAGATCTCCCGTTATTGTGAGATGCTCGATCCCGCGAGGCAACATCGTACTGAGACGTCTGGGTGGTTCAGGGACGTTGTCTATGACAAAAACCCAAGGAACTTGAAGGTTTTTGATCTCATGAAGGTGCGACAGTTCCGTCAATGCGCCCTTGATGCTGATCTCGGTTTCTTCAATGCTACCCAACCCAGGGCAAAACAGCGACAGCGCCGTGATTTTCAAGTCGGACAGAGAATGCCCATGTTTCGCAAGCACCCCCCCTAGTTGGTTTAAGTCAATGGCTGGCTTGCTCACATGTTTGTCAATGGCTTCATGGTAGAGCCAGTTGTAGTGGAGGCGTGCTAACTTGTTGGCGACTGACAAGACTGGTTCCAGATGACTTTCTCGAAGTCGGAAGAGCTCTAGGGCTGTCAGAGCAGAGGGAGCTGGAGGCTTTATATAGGGCCAGGTGAACTGCTCGAAGTTTGGTACCGAAATTGACAGATCCTGAATGTTGGGTAGGTAAAACAACGATAGAATCTCGCGATCTGCATCCTCTGGTGGATCCAACAGACACAAATCGTTCAGCCATGGCGTGATTGACACATGTGTCAGCGACCCGAACTTGCAAACCGTGTGTGAAGTGACGGCACTGGCAGAGCCCTCAACTGAATCACATAGGGCTACTCTGAACATGCGCCCAAGCAGTCGGGCCTCAAAAGCCCAATTGGGCGAAAGCGAAAGGCTCGCCAGGTTCGGGGCCATGGAGACCAGAACTGCCACGACGGCATCGGCGGAGCCCGACTGAACTCTCGACACCCAGTCGTCGGTCTCGCTGGGCGACAGACCGATAGATGCCACAGCGTTGAACAAGTTGTGAGGTTGCGCGACAATTTTCGAGAGAGGCGTTGTGTACATTTTCCATCTAGTTACGAGAAGATCATCTTGGCCGACGAGTGTAAGGCTTTTTAAGTAGCGTGTAAGCTGAGGTCGTTCGAGAAAGCTCCGTAGAAGGAGCATGATAGAGGGTTGCTTATCCTCTGTCCATGTAAAATGGATGGCAGAGTACAGAAATGGCTCGGTGAGTAGGCGCATGGCCTTGCTAGTGACGGAGAGCGATGCTAGGTCGGACAACTCCAAGTGTTCGAAAATGGCGAGTCGAATCTCCGCGGGGCAGTCTTGTATAGCCATGGCGCGCGATGTAGAAGCGGTAGCTTCTTGTGCAGGATGTTGGTAGTAACGATGGTGGGATGTGGTAAGAAAGACAAGAAAGACAAGACACCAGGGCATTGCGAGGGTGCTGAAGTCAGGACTAAGTAAGGTACCTCGGGATGAAGCACGGGCACAGCGTGTGTGGGGTTACATCCCAAGCGGCATTTTGACCCTCTTGCATATTGTAGTGGAGTACAGAGTAAGGTCCCTGTAATTCAGATACCCCACCTGCTTTCTATGGCCTGAGCTGAGGCGTCCGTCTCCTCAGATGTATTGTTAGCTATCATACTTGATTGATAACGCGTAAGTAGGAGTCGGTGCGGACCGACGCCTGTTACTAAGTAGTACCGCTAGTTCTATTCGATGTACCAAATAATAGTACCTTCCTACAACTATTGTAGAGACACGTAGTACTGGGCAACTAGAAGGGCTGCTGAGACCGTCAGGTGGCCTTGGTGGCCTGTGCGCTCTCCTACAGCCATAGTAGATACGTCAACGCCTTACACTTCTATTCTCGCACCCATCTACACCAGACAGAGAGAGACGGAGGGGTAGGAGCCACTGAAGCTCCACTAACCGACGTACAGCCCAGCCAAACACGACTAACGACCACATCACAACTCGCCTCTCTTCACCATCCATCCAGCCTCACCTGGCCAGCCCCAACCTAACCTTGTTGAAGTGCATTCTCCGCCCCCGTCACAGCAACCTAACCTGGTCGATCGCCCCGTCTAGCCTCGAGTTTCCGAACGCCGACCACATCGTCTTGCCACCCACCATGTTCGGCGGCGACAAGAGCCTCCTCGACCGTCTCAACGCTCTCAAGGGCGGCGCCGGCTCCGGCTCTGGCTCCGGCCCCGGGGCCAACGACTCGCCCATCTCTCTCGACCGCTCAGCAAAGTAACTTCAGCCCATCACCGAGCATCCGTGACAACCCGCCAGGCTAAGCTGTGTCTCAAGTGCCCTCAACGTCTCCATCGGCATCGAGCCTGCGAAGCCCCCCTCGAAGGAGGACGCCCTCGCCGCTCGCCTTCGCTCCCTGAGGAACACCCCCGAGCGTGACGAGCCGCCACCCAGCCGGGCTGCTCCACCCGCGTCTTCGCTGGCCTCGCCGTCGACAGCCGCCGCGCCAGAGACGCCGAGGCAGAAGCAAGCTTCCCCGCCGCCGCACCAGCCCCAGCCCCAGGACGTAGATCCCCTCCTCCAGACGGACGATCAAACCCTCGAGGAGCTCCTTCGGGATGAGGATCCCGGCGCTGATCCCCGGTGGACCTACGATCCCAAGGCCGAGTCTGCCCGCGTCGAAGCCCTCCTTGACGAGCTATCCAAAGGCATCCCGGAAGGCGTCAACGCACCCACAGACTCCAAGGATGACCCGGACCACGAGAAGCGCCCAGACGCTGACGAGGACTCGGACGGCGACGACATGAACCGCGACGTCCAGACGCTACTCGCCCAGGCTCTCGACGAGGCGGAACCCAACGCGAAGCTCAACCCCGACGCCAACCCAGACGGCGGTTCTAGGGATCACAAAGTGGCCGACGAAGACCCGCCTCACGACGCCCCCTCAAACCCAGACGGGCCTCACTCCAGCCAAGGCCCGAAAGGAACTCGCACCCCCGAGGCCACCGAGGCCGCGTCCCCCTTCTCCCTCCCCTCGGTCCCCTCAGCCCTCACCCCGCACAAGGACCCCGGCGACAGCGGCAACGACGGCGACGAGCCCTCGCTCTCCCTCCCGTCCGTGCCCTCCGGCCCGGCAGCGGCGTCCCCTTCCTCCGCGCCCACCGACGAGGACTCCCTCGCCGCCCGCATGGCCGCCCTCCGCCTCCCCTCCAACGCGGACATCGGCCTTCCCTCCGTCCCAACCGACCAGCCCGCCAACCGCCTCCGCTCCCGCACCGGCTACACCGACGACGACGCCCGCAACTGGTGCACCGTGTGCCTCGAGGACGCCACCCTGCGCTGTCTCGGCTGCGACGAGGACGGCTACTGCTCGCGCTGCTGGCGCGAGATGCACGTCGGCCCCACCGCCGCCTTTGACGACCGCACCCACAAGGCCGTCCTGCTGGGGCGTGACCCCAAGCCTAGGCGCGTCGCCCTGGGGGCGTGAGCGCTGGAAGGGCGGCAGACGTACAGAGCACCGCTGGTCAACAATGGGTGAGCCCCAGACGCGAGGTCGACAACGAGTGAGCCCGAAACGTCAAGGACAATGTCATAGCAGGCGAGCCGTGTCATCAAATTGCTATTCATCGCGCTGTGTCCTAATGATTCCCCACCCCGGACGCCCAGCTAGCCGTGTACCACCTATGCCATAGCCCGCCCGTGCCGTTCGTATGCTGTGCCGTTTCCTCACACAGACCGAGCCAAATTCCATTTCCTCGAAAATCGTGTACACCGGGGACCGCTAAAGATATTTTTCCAAACTGAAAGAAAAAACAAAAAAAAAAAACGAGCAAAACGCACGCTCACAAAAGCATCCTTTCAGGCTGTGGGCAATCTGTGAGGTGTGAGCAGGTCGATCCGTCTCCTAACCCTGCGACGGCTCGGCCGGCTCCTGCGTGCCGTAGTCGCCGTTCCGCCGCGTGCGGCCGGTAATGTCCTGCCACGTGGCGCCGAAGCGGCGGCCCGTGCTGGCGAGCAGGCCCTCCTCCTCGTCGGCCTCGGCGTCTTCGTCGAGCTCGGAGAGGTTCAGCTTGGGGGTGCGGAAGAGGCCAGTGACGAAGACGATGAGGAAGACGGCGAGGAAGGCGAACTGGGCCCAGAAGTCGACGGCGCCGAAGAAGGGCCAGGTGATGGTGACGCGGTTGAGGAACTCGGACATGACCGACGGTGTGCACACGCCGCGGGCCTCCTTGACGAGGGCCTCGGAGCAGGGCACGACGTAGTCCGGGCGGTCGCGGCAGTCGGGGGTCTCGCTTTTGCCGTGCGGGGCCGAGCACCACGTCTGGGTGCCGTAGATGGCGTACTGGGGCGCGATCAGCATGGCGATCGAGTAGTTGATGGCGAGGATGACGAGGGCCAGCATGACGGTGGCGATGAGCAGGGCCTGCGGGGCGGTGCGGCCCTTGCGGATCTGGAAGATGCGGACCCAGAGGAAGCGGATGCCGATGGTGGCGATGCCGGTGATGGAGCTGCTGAAGAGGAAGAGCACCAGGAGGGTCATGAGGATGTAGTCGACGGGGAAGGCGCGCGCTGACTTGAGGAAGATCCAGTTGATGGGCTGGAAGATGTTGAGGTGGCCCAGGATGTAGCCGCAGCGCTGCTTGCAGATGGAGTTCTTGGCCTTGTCGATGCCCGTGATGAGCATGGACACCCAGATGAAGAGGGCGATGAGGAGCAGGAGGATCCCGCCGAGCAGCTTGACGGGGCGGAAGACGGCGCAGACCTTGAGCCAGAACTGGTAGACCTTGCTGCGGCCCTCACCGGACGCCTCGGCGGCGATCCTCTCGCGGCGGCGGAGGGTGCGCTCCTCGCGCATGAGGGCCTCGAGCTCGCGGCGGTCCTTGGACGGCATGCCGTCCTGGCGGCCGGCGTTGCGCATCTCGAGCTGGCGCTGGCGCTCCTGGTTCTGCTCCAGCGCGCTGGCGGTCGACTCGGTGAGCTGGGGCGCCGAGACGGCGGGCGCCGACTTGATGGAGGACATGGGGAGCAGGGCCAGTCCGGCGGCGGTGTAGACGACGTAGAGGAGGGTGCCGAGGGTGACGAGGAGACCCAGGGTGAAGGCCAGCGCCTTCTGCCCGTTGTTCTCGGCGAGGAGCCGCTGGAAGTAGTCGAGGTCCCAGCCGGCCTTGGAGTCGTTGCCGGCGGCCGGGACGAAGAAGCCGACGAGGAAGAGGATCAGGACGAGGGCCACAAAGACGGCCGTGTATTTGAGCGCGCTGACGAGGCGGCTGGCGAAGGGTCGGGTGCCCTCTTCGTCTTCAATCTCATCGTACTCCTCGTAGAAGAAGTACGTGAAGGGGATGACCAGGAGACACAGCAGGGCGTCGAAGCTGTAGAGGGAGTAGTAGACGATGCGCAGCGTCTGCAGGATGTTGTGCATGCGGGCTTCGGTGGCCCAGTCCTTCTTGATACCGAGCGTCGCTGACGTTGTGGACGACACGAGAGCGATGTCGACAGGGAGCAGGAGGACGGTTGCGAGGAGCGCGGTCAAGCTGACAATGGCGACAGTGCTGACGAGGGCGGATCGTTCTCGAGGAGCTTGCCAGGTGAATGTCGTGATCGAAGCGATGAGGAGGCAGAGGGCGACGACGGCGGCGTAGGCAACCCAGATCAAGCTCGTCTGGAGGAGGCCGGCGCTGGCCATGGCGGTTATGTCTCCCATGATGGAGTGTGCTCGGATGAAAGCTGCCGTGGTCGTAATACGGTTGCTATCGAGCAGGGATGGTTGTGTCGAAGGTATGTTCTGTCCAGGAGAGGAAGGAAGCAGGACAGAACGAAAGGTGGAGGTGGCAAGCGTCTGGGGGAAGCTCCCGTAGCTCAGGTCCGGGCTCAGGTCTGGGCTTCCAGGTTCCTGGCCAAGCTGGGCAAATCGGTGACGCAACAACACGATGCTGGTGTGGAACGCAACTGGCCCGTGCTCTCATCTCGGCAGATCCTCGGAGTCGGGACTGGAGCTAGCGGGCAAGCATTGATTCCGTCTTAGGTAAGCAGGCCGAGCTGCGATTCGCGATGGCAGGAGCAAGGAGCTGGAGCTGGAGCTCTGCCACTTTTGCGTCTTCGTGCCTTCGACCACGACGATCCATTGGATCTACAAGCTGCCCCGAAGCACACTCACGACGCCCCCCAGGGCACAGGGCAAAGCAGCCGACACGTTCTGTTCCAGTTCACACACGAAACGCCCATCTCCACCTCGACACCCAATGCGCCCTGCGACAGCTGCCCGATGAACTGCCCACTATGCAGTGCTACACCGAGCTCGTTCCGCCCACGGTGGTGACCTGCTCCGTGTCGCTTCCCTTTACCTCGGCGAAAAGTGAGAATCTCGTCGTATCCAAGGGATCTCAGCTTCAGATCTTCGCCGTCAAGACCATCTCGACCGACATCGACACCTCGCAGATCCAGGCCAAGCCCTCGAGCAAGTCCGGCGAAACCTACGACAGGCGCATCAACGACGACGATGGCCTCGAGTCCTCCTTCCTCGGCGGCGACGGCATGCTCATGCGCGCCGACCGCACCACCAACACCAAGCTCGTCCTGGTGGCCGAATACCCCATCCACGGCGTCATCTCGGGGCTGGCCCGCGTCAAGATCCAGGGCTCCCGATCGGGAGGCGAGGGCCTGCTCGTCCACAGCCGCACCGCGCGCCTGACGCTGCTGCAGTGGGATCCCGAGAAGAACGGAGTCGAAGACGTCTCCATCCACTTCTACGAAAAGGAGGAGTGGCAGGGCTCCCCGATGGACGGCCCCCTGCGACAGCACGCCACCATCCTCCAGGCCGACCCGCAGTCGCGATGCGCCGCCCTCAAGTTCGGCCTGCGCAAGATCGCCTTCCTCCCCTTCCGACAGAACGACGAAGACATAGACATGGATGACTGGGATGAGGAGGTGGACGGCCCGCGGCCGGAAGAGGAGCCGCCAGCCGCTGCGGCCGTCAATGGATCTAGCAGCAGCTTAGCACCTGTACCATACACACCGTCCTTCGTCCTCGCGCTTCCTCAGCTTGACCCTGAGATCCTCCACCCTGTGCACTTCGCCTTCCTGCATGAGTACCGAGAGCCCACCCTCGGCATCATCTCCGCCAGCAGCCGCCGCCTCAAGATGGAACCCCAAAAGGACCACTTCACGTTCAAGGTCTTTACCGTCGACCTTCAACAGAAGGCCTCCACGGCCATCCTCACCGTCTCGAACCTGCCGCAGTCCCTGAACAGGGTCGTCGCGCTGCCGAAACCCATGGGCGGCGCCCTGCTCATCGGCGAGAACGAGTTGATACACATCGACCAGGCCGGCAAGGCCCACGGTGTGGCCGTCAACCCATTCACCACGAGGATGACCAAGTTTCCCCTGGCAGACCAGTCAGAGCTGAAGCTGCGGCTGGAGAACTGCGACATCGAGCTCATGTCCGCCGAGAGCGGAGAGATGCTGCTCGTGACGCGACACGGCGAAATGGTCATCGTCACCTTCAAGATGGATGGACGGAGCGTCTCGGGCGTCAGTGTCAAGGTCGTTGCCCCGGAGAACGGAGGCAACATCCTGCCCTTCCGAGCAGCTTGCCTGACCAAGGTGGGCAAGAATTGTATCTTCTATGGAACCATTGGGGGCGACTCGAAAATTATCGGATGGAACAGGAAACAGGTCCAGGCGGCACGGAAGAAGGCGCGCCTGCTGGACGACTCGTTCGACTATGACCTTGACGAAGACGAACTGGACGACGATGACGATGACGACCTGTATGGTGAAGGCACGGTTGCCCCTCAAGCCTCGAACGCCGCTGGCTCGGCCAAGGGCGGAGACCTGGTGTTCCGCGTCCACGACTCGCTCCTCAGTCTGTCGCCGATCATGGACATGACCTACGGCAAGACGGCATTCTTCCCCGGTAGCGAGGACGCGAAGAACTCAGAGGGCGTGCGATCCGAACTGGACCTCGTCTGCGCAGTCGGCCGCCACCGCGGCGGCTCTCTGGCCCTGATCAACCAGCACATCCAACCTAAGGTCATTGGGCGCTTCGACTTCCCCGAGGCGCGTGGCTTCTGGACCACGCGCGTGCAGAAGACTATCGCCAAGTCTCTGCAAGGTGAGAAGGGGGCCAACCTGGCTGTCGGTAATGACTACGGATCTGTGACTCAATATGATAAGTTCATGATTGTGGCCAAAGTCGACCTGGACGGGTATGAGACGTCGGATGTCTACGCCCTGACTGGCGCTGGCTTCGAGGCGCTGTCCGGCACCGAGTTTGATCCGGCAGCCGGACTGACGATCGAGGCCGGCACTATGGGGAATGACATGAGGATCATCCAAGTGCTGCGATCTGAAATTCGCTGCTATGATGGAGGTGAGTTGCTCATCTCCCTGGTCGCGTCGCCCTCAGCTAACCAGTAAACAGATCTTGGTCTCAGCCAAATTCTACCCATGCTGGACGAGGAGACCGGCGCCGAACCGCGCGTCATCAGCGCGAGCATTGTCGACCCGTACCTTTTGCTTTTGCGCGAAGACTCGAGCATCCTTGTTGCTCAAATTACAAATCACAACGAGCTGGAGGAGCTCGAAAAGGAGGACGATACCATTCTCTCCACCAAGTGGCTCAGCGGCTGCCTCTACAAAGACGTGCGCGGTCTGTTTGCCCCCGTACAGACGGACAAGGGATCCTCCACTAGCGAAAGCGTCTTCATGTTCCTGCTTAACGCTGCAGGGGCTCTCTATGTAGGCCCTCCCCCACGCCGCCTGACCTCCTGAGAATGACCTAACGAGTCCAGATCTACGCCCTTCCCAACCTCTCCAAGCCCGTGTACGTCGCGACTGGTCTCTCGTACATCCCCTCCCTGCTGTCCGCCGACTACAGCGTCCGCCGAGGCACCAGCCCCGAAACCCTCACAGAGATCCTGGTCGCTGATCTTGGTGACTCAACTGCGGCGTCTGCGCATCTTCTTGTACGTCGGATATTCTACACCCTGCAAGTGTACGCCATGTTCTAACATTCACAGCTGCGGCATGCCAATGATGATGTGACGATATACGAGCCGTTCCGCCAGGGTGCCCAGGAAGCAGCTGATGACCTGGCAAAATCCCTCCTGTTCAAAAAGGTCACCAACTCTCACCTGGCCAAAAGCCCAATCGAGGCTGCCGATGACGACGCGGTCCAAGAGAGTCGTGTGGTCCCCCTTCGAGCATGTGCCGACATTGGGGGCTACAGCACCGTCTTCCTCCCCGGAGCGTCACCATCGTTCATCCTCAAATCCAGCAAAAGCACGCCGAGGGTAATCGGACTGCAGGGGCTCGGTGTAAGCGGCTTGAGCTCGTTCCACACCGAAGGCTGCGAGCGCGGCTTCATCTACGCCGACTCGAAAGGCTGTGCCCGCGTCACTCAATTCCCCGACGCGGCCAACATCGCTGAGCTCGGCGTGTCTGTCCGCAAGGTCCCCATCGACACAGCAGTCAGCCATGTAGCGTGGCACCCGACCATGGAGGTCTACGCCGTGGCAACCAGCAAGCTCGAGCCGTTTGAGCTACCCAAGGATGACGATTATCACAAGGAGTGGGCCAAGGAGGATTGCCCCATGCCTCCCATGAAGGAGCATGGCAGCATCAAGCTCCTGTCCCCCGTCACCTGGAACGTTATTGACGAGTTTGAGCTAGAGCAGTACGAGGTTGCCATGTGCATGAAAACGCTACTCCTCGAAGTGTCCGAGGAGACGAAAGAGCGTCGCATGCTCTTCGCGGTGGGCACGGCGATCCTCCGCGGCGAGGACCTGCCCGTCCGCGGCCGTATTCTCGTCTTTGACGTTGTACATGTCATCCCCCAGCCTGACCGGCCGGAGACGGACCGCAAACTCAAGCTCATCGCCAAGGAGGAGATCCCGCGCGGTGCCGTCACCTCGCTCTGCGAGGTCGGCACTCAGGGGCTGATGCTCGTAGCGCAGGGCCAGAAGTGCATGGTGCGAGGTCTCAAGGAGGACGGCACGCTGCTGCCCGTGGCCTTCCTGGACATGAGCACCTACGTCGTCGCCGTGCGCGAGCTCCGCAACACGGGATACTGCATCATGGCAGACGCCAACATGGGCGTGTGGTTCGTGGGCTACTCTGAGGAGCCCTATCGCATGACGCTGTTCGGCAAGAGCGGCACGCAGCTCAAGTGCCTGACGGCCGACTTCCTCGTGGCCGGCAATGACATGAGCATTGTCGTGTCGGACGAAGACGGCGTGCTGCACATTTTGCAGTTTGACCCAGAGCGTGAGCGCCGGACCAAGCCCCTCCCTCGCGGAACGAGACTGACATTTCGCAGACCCCCGATCCCTCCAGGGCCACCTCCTCCTGAACCGCGCCTCCTTCTCCGTCGCTCCGAACCACGCCTGGGTGACGCTCTCCCTGCCGCGGACATCAACGCGTCCCTACCTCCCCCAGCCCGATGCCGCCACCGACCCCGCCAACCGCACCCAGACACTCCTCCTCGCGTCGGCGTCCGGTGCCATCGCCTCGCTCAACCCCATCACCGAGCACGCCTACCGGCGGCTGACGTCGCTGACGACGTCCCTCGCCAACGCCCTGCCCCACGCGGCGGGCATGAACCCCAAGGGCCACCGCCTCCCGCCCCAGGACGGCGCCGCGCGGCCCCCGGCCGTGGACGTGTCCGCCGGGCGGACGGTCGTCGACGGCACCCTGCTCGCGCGGTGGAACGAGCTCGGTGCGCGGCAGAGGGCCGAGGCGGCGGGCAAGGGCGGGTTCGCCGAGGCGGCGGAGGTGCGCGGCGAGTTGGAGGATGTGCTCGGGTGGCGGGGGGTGGACTACTTCTGAGGGCGGATCGATTGAACGCTGCGGGTTTGGAAAGGTGGTGGCGTCTGTTATCATGGACTAGATTAAAACTGTATGATATACCTAAGAAGACTTGCATGCATCTGTTGATCTGCGGTCGTGAAGCAGTAGTGCTCCCACGAGCCTATCCTCGATGAAGAAACATGGCCAGGTCGAACATTCCTTCTGATATGAAAGCTTCTCCAAGCTTACAGGGTTTGTTTACAACTGAATAAAAACGAGACCAGGATGTCAGCGAGTAGACCCTTCATTGAGGGGCCATATCGTGAAGAACCGGCATCCGCGCCGAGGCTCGGACTCGGGTGTTCGCACTCGGCGACTGCAAGACGAATCTGCATGGGAGCGGCGTGGGCGAAGGATTGCAGCGCAAGGGTCTGCTCTGCGGCCATCTGCTTCCTGGCCCGGACGCCTCCGGATGATCGCGTCCGTGGCCACCGTGTATGGTGCTGTTCATTCCATGATCTGTTCTGTAAGCATCTCGGCCATGGCTACTTTCACAGGTCATATCTCTCGGTACAGCACATTCTAAGTACAGCAGTAGGTCTCGCACTGCCGTGAACCAGGTTTAAGTAGGAAAGAGAAAATTACGCGATGGAGTTGTAGGTTCAGCAGCCTCTAATACCCTGTCATCCACCCCCCGGTAACCATGTCCTGATTTAGCCACCGCGGCCCGAACCCAACACGCGCAGCTACGAGCATGCAGGTCCGATTACCGCACCGCCCAGATGAGCTTGTCTAGGTGGCGAGATCTGGCGGCGCAGCACGGGATCCTGGCTCGTCAGTCGGGGATGAGCAGGTGCTATAAAGCGGCCTGCGGGCCCCCCGTACTCGACTTGCCCGCTCCGAAGCTCAGCTCGAGCTCAACTTTGTGTACGTCACAATGCAGCACTTCTCTCTCCAATTCTCTCTCCGATCCGCTGCTTTCGCGGCATCTGTCCTCCACCCCCTCGGGCTGCGCGCCTCCCCGTCGGGCACCCTCGAGAGCTGCCTCTCCGCCGCGGACGTGCCGTACCTCGACGCCAGCGCCCCGGAGTGGGCGGCGCTCACCGCGCCGTTCAACACGCGCGTGCCCGTGGAGCCGCGCCTCGTGGTCCCCGCCACGCGCGTCGCGGAGGTCCAGGGCGCGGTGCGCTGCGCGGCGCGGCACGGGCTCAAAGTCGCCCCCAAGAGCGGCGGCCACAGCTACGCGAACAACGGGCTCGGCGGCGAGGACGGCCACGTCGTCGTCCTGCTGGACCGCATGTTCGGCGTGCGCGCGCGGGAGGACGGCACGGCCGTCGTCGAGGCCGGAGCGAGGCTGGGTCACGTAGCCGCGGAGCTGTTCGCACAGGGCGGCAGGGCCCTCTCGCATGGCCTGTGTCCGAGGTGAGTGACTGCCGCGATACAGAGAGAAAAAAGAAAGAAGAAAAGACGAGCTGGCTGACGAGCGGCAGCGTCGGGATGGGCGGGCATGCTACGCACGGGGGCTTCGGTACCAGCTCGCGCACCTACGGTCTGACGCTGGACTCGGTCATCGGGGCGACCGTCGTCCTCGCAGACGGGTCTGTCGTGCGTGCTTCTGAGGAAGAGAACGCCGACCTCTTCTGGGCGCTTCGCGGCGCGGGCTCGTCGTTTGGCATCGTGGTGGAGTTCGAGGTCGAGACCTTTGCTGCGCCGGAAGAGCTGTCCTGGTTCAGGATCGCGGCAGACTTGGGCGCCGACAGGGAGACGGCTCTCGAGGGGTTGAGAGGCTTGCAGGACTTTGTCGAGAGCGGCATGCCCGCAGAGATCAACATGCGGCTCCAGATGGTCAACCTTCGGGGAGACTGGGAGAACAGCCTCCAGGTTCTGTACCACGGTAGCGAGGCCGACGCACGGGCGGCGATAGAACCCCTGACGGAGGTGCTCAGGCTCAACTGGGAATCCGAGAGGACGGTCGTCGGATCGGGGAACTGGATGGCGCAGGTTGAGCACTGGTCGGAGCTGCCACCGGGCGGCGTCGTCAACATAACGTGGCCGTATGAGCTGCCGGGCCAGCAGTTCTTCGCTTCGAGCGTGACGACGAAGAAAATACCGGATGCTTCGTTGGAGGCTTTCGTGGAGTACTGGCAGGAGCAGGGGCGAGAGTCGCGGATCTGGTTCATCCAGATGGATGTCCACGCGGATGCCAACTCAGCGGTGGCCGCGGTGCCCAGGGAAAAAACGGCATACGCGCACCGGGACAAGCTGTGGTTGATCCAGTACGCTTACGCCATCGCCACGCAGGCCGATTCGGATGGGTATAGCTTCATCGACGGGTGGATCAGGGCGATCACGGATGACATGGCGGATGGTGACTGGGGCCGATACGCCAACTACATCGACACGGAGCTCAGTCGGGAGGATGCCCTGACGCAGTACTATGGGGAGAACCTCCCGAGACTCGAGGCGATCAAGGCCGCAGTCGACCCGGGCGACATGTTCCACTACCCGCAAGGGATATCGCCGCGGGGGAGGTTTGCCAGCGTCGACCTGTAGCCGGGACAGGCTGGTGAGAGAGGAAGATAAACCATTCAGCATCAGGCGCTGTTGTTCACCGCTCGGAGAGTGATCGGTTTAAACGCAGGCCCATGTTTATCGTACCGTCGCGCTTGCGTGTGAGCCGTAGAGCAGCTTTCCGGCGAGATGTGCAGTTCGTCAAAGGTGTTCATGGGAGACTGGTCGTCACGGAGCGTCTGCAAAAGGCAAATGTCGTCGGTCCTCCTGCCGGCGACGACGTGCTCCCAGTGCGACCACAGGTGCAGGTTGTCGTCGTGCTTCCACATGCCGACCATGACGGGTTGGCGGCGCATGCTCACCATCTGGACGGCGGCCCGGAGGTGCTGATCCGCGGCCGTCTTGTTGCTGGAGAAGAACTGCGGTCGTCAGTTGCCGCCCGACCGGGGACACGCCAGGGGGAGAAGCACGCACCTCTTCCGAAGCCATGGCCAGGGTCTTGGTGATGGTCATGTCGCTTACGTTGTCTCCCTCGCTGCTGATGGTGGCGTTGAGGTAGCGCAGGCACTGCGCCTTGTAACGCAGGGCTACCGGCTCGTAGATAGTCGAGTGCTGTAGCTTGGCCAGGCTGCGGCAGGCCACGAGGAAGATGAGGGACAGCATGCCCATGTCGACGGCGGCCGCCTGGGTCCAAATGACGGCGGAGCCGAGCTTGAAGGCATCGTGGCTCATCTGTCGCAAGCAAGGCTCAGAGGAGAGATCGTTCAAGACGACGTGATGGATAACTGCTGGTAATCAGAAACCGGCTGTCGATCAGAGCGGACAAGCACTCACAGTGGGTGAGAAGGTAGCTCTCGAATGGGGCCACGGGGCGGATGAAGCTGTCAAAGGGGTCATGCCGGGCCGGGCTCAGTAGGGTGATAGGATTCGGGGATTGTTTCCCGGCGGGACGGATTGGCATGTAGGCAAAGGGGCGAGGGGTCTCAAAGTCGCTGTCATCGAGGTGGGCGACAGCATTAGGCGGAGAGTCATCCCGTGAGGGTGTCTCAGATGCTGGAGACGCCTCCTGGCGTTGAGCTTGGTACTTGGCAACCTTGTCTCGCCGGACTTTGGAGTTACGAGCCGCATGGGCGCGTACCTGCTTACGGTGCTTGGCTGCATCGTCCGGGTTGGCGATGTGGACGAACTGAAAGCCTCCGGGAGCCATGTTTTGTTCGTGACAGGCGACGATGGGAGGTCGTGGTGGTGATGCAGGAGGGAGATTGAGTGGTACGGCGAGCATTATCCTTTTCTGGCAAATGCTCAAGCCAACAACTCGGGTGGACCGCCGGACATTATTGTCAGCAGTTGCTCCGTTGGACAAGACCCGGATATGGATGGCTGGGCAGTGAGGTGGTCGAATGGGCTTGGGTGGGAGGGCTATGGCGATGAACAATAAGGCATGGGTAAGCAGCCTGCCCACCTAGATGGAAGCCCATCCAATGAAAGGTTGGGCAAGGAATAACGGGCCACAGATGCCAAGAAGAGCATTGCCTTATTATGGCAGGCGGTCAGGAATGGTGGTTCTGCCGGACGGCCAGACCTTACGCCGGGGATGTCTCCGGGTCACGAGCCCCGCAGGCCTCCGGGGGTTGCCGCGTCAAGAATATCCACAGACGGCCCCGAGAGGGTTCCACCTCGGCTGCTTGGTCTCAAAGGTATATGCCACTTGTCGTGATTGAGATACCCCGATGTGGCTGTGAGAAAGAAGTAAGTTAGTCGTCTAATCAATATTGTTATCCCAAAACGGCAAATGCTCTTGGCCCCCGGGTGGTTCGCGTTGGGATTAAGTTTCCCCCACAACGTTGAGGGGGCTTTGTAATGGCGATACGGGAGATCGCACCTCGAGATTCTCGGTGACAAATGTCATGGCTCCAGGCTGCACCCGAGACGTGTTCCACACGATATATGTGGTCTAGATGTTGGGCCGGCTTCGAGGCACTATAGTGTCAACTATCCAAGGTAGACGGCCCATTTCCACAAGGGGGTTTGGCATATAAGTCGAGTGTGGCTGTCAACGCTTTTCACACAAACGAAGACACTGCCATACGTCCTGTTTCTTCTTTCGCCGCGATCAGAGGTCACCGTCTTGCAAGTTTTGCGACCGAATACCCCGTCCCATCTCACCATAATCTGAACCCTTCATCTACTCGAAACCATGCCCGGTTCGTGGGACTTCCTCACTAATGCTCCCGACCTCCATGGCAAGGTCGCCCTCGTCACAGGAGGAAAGTAAGTCGGCCCTCACCTGGATTTCCAGGCGAGCTCTAAGCTGACCACCCCTCCAGCTCTGGCGTAGGATATGAGACGGTCAAGTTCCTCGCCCTCCGCGGCGCAAAGGTGTACATGGCCACCCGCACCGAGTCGAAGGGCCGTGAAGCCATCGCCGACATCTGTCGACAAAATCCGACCATCCAGGAGGATCAGGTGGCGTGGGTGAACGTGGACCTGAGCGAGCTGAAGACCGTCGTCGCCGCCGCCAACTACGTCAAGGCCAGTGAGACGAGGCTTGATATCATCAGTATGCCCGGCCATGGACTACCCTGGATTCCTACTAACGCTCCCAGTCAACAACGCCTGCGGCACCACTGGCATGGAACGCACTGCCTCGGGATGGGAACCCAACCTGGCCATCAAGTACGTCTCCCGGTGGTTCGTTTCCTGCCGGACTGATCGCTAACCGCCCAGCCACATTGGCCACTTCACCCTGAACAACCTCCTCCTGCCCCTCCTCAAGTCGACCGCCCGCCTCCCCAATACCGACGTCCGCATCGTCGTCGTCTCTTCCAACGTCCAGATCGACATGCTCCCGGCAAGCTACGTCCCCAACTTCACGGGCCCGGACGCCCTCGAGAACCCCATCCCCTACTACCCCTGGGCGCATCGCTGGGTCGCCCCCGCGGTCCTCCGCATCGACATGATCGCCTACGCCGTTGCCAAGCTCGCCACCGCCCTCTATGCCCGGGACCTCCAGCGCCGCCTCGACGCCGAGGGCGTCCCCGTCCTCGTCACCTCCGTCAACCCGGGCATGGTCCGCACGGCCGGCATGGCCCAGGTCTTCGTGCCGTGGCTCTCGGCGCTGCTGCAGCGCTTCGCGCTGACGCCCGCACAGGGCGCGCAGAACTCGCTGTTCGCGGCCACGGCTGCGGAGGTGAGGCGCCGGGCATCGGAGTTCGGGGGGCAGTACATGGAGCCCGTGGGGAAGATTTCGCCGCTGCACCGGGTTGCGGGGAACCCGGCCATGGGGGCCGGGCTGTGGGAGAGCACCGAGAGGGGGGTCAATGCCTACCTGGAGAAGAATGGCCTCGGGGAGCTGTTAGCCTGGTGAAGCTTGGTCCAGAACGTTCGAGAGCTTGTCGACGTGGAGGTGTGGGCGTGTGCCCTCTTTTTCGTTCCTCGTGGCCGGCGCGGTTTGTTCTGGGCAGTGTAGCTGGCTCGTCAATAGAGTTTCTGCAGCGAGTTCGAGATGCGGGGACGATAATGGTGCGACACACGCGACAGCTACAGGGAACAGCTTCGTAGCGGAAACTCTATCGTCGGTCATTCTCCAAGCAATTCGCGTCGGGAGTCGGTCTCATGATGTTTGCTGTGAGCTGCTCCGTGGACAGGAACACATGAAGTTCGATGACGAAGGAATCAGTTAGCAGGAACTTAGTATCTCACCAGGCATGAGGGACAGGTGATGGGAACAATCGAATCAAGAGGGTGCTACTGCTGCTCGTCTTGACGAGATCGCAAGACTGTGCTGGAGCAGGAACAAGATCGGATTGAGGAAAGTTTACCAATCGTTAATATGAGCGTGACCTTCACAACCATCGCAGGCCTTCCATCGGCGGCTGAACGGATATGAGGTCAAAGACAAGACAATCTCGTCACCAGCTCCAGGACGTGGAACGAATATCGTCATGGGTGTTGAGTAAGGCGCTTGGCATCATCGATGTCATGGCAATCGGTACAGGTCAGGTCAGGTCAGGTCAGGTCTGCTCAGCTCAGCACGACTCCCGACCGAGAGCCGGGCCCCTGGGCCAGCAACTCTCAAACGTGACCGGAATAGGACCACCGGCTGGTATGTGCAACACAGTTCGCTTCCCATTTCGGACGAATCGACAATTCAGTCAGCGCCGTCGCGCCACAACATGTCGGCACTCGACGAGATCGCCATCAGCCTGGCTGCTCAACTGCCCAAACAGCAACCTGCCGGGTTGCCGGGTCGATTAGGTTCACGTCGTCGGCTGCGGTCTTCAGGACGGAAGGACAGACTCGGAGGACGACTCCCCTCGATGTGAGACGTAGTGGTGACCTAGCGCAAACTCAGCACGTCGGGAGAGCTTGGACCCTTTGCTGGTCAAGCCTTTTGTGTCTGGCCTGGTCTCGGGCGTGTTCGTGACGGGCTGTCTGGGCACGGAGCTGGAGAGACAGCCTTGACTGCATGTGGTCATGGTTCCTGGAGGGAGGGGGGAAAGGTAGACGGGAACATCTCCGCCTGTCCCCCCCTGCCCCTGAGAAGTACGCAGCGATGTGCTCGGCAAAGCGTTTGAAGAACGTCGCCTATCGTCGATCATTCGCGAGTTCTGCCCACGGACCCTAGCGAGGGCGCAAACTTCCCTGGGCCACACGGACGCCGGTCGTAGTAATCCCTCGCCACGACCTCGGTAGACGGGGTTACTGGTAGAGGACTGCTTGGATGGTAAGACAAGGGCCGTCATGAGTAGTGAGCGTGGCCGACGAGACTGCAAAAGAACGTCAGGCCGAGTCAAGAAGCGGGGCCGGTCAGACCTTTTAGCATGCCACCATCACCACGCTATTCCCAACTTCAGATGGCCCTGGTACCTCCATGGGCCCCAGTGTCTAGCCACCGACCACTGACGGGGTCTCGTGGCTGATTGATGGGCTTGCGCTTGCTCGCCACGGCCCTGGCCGGCGGGACATCGAAGGAGTTGCCCTGCCCCCCTTTCTGGCCCGGGTGCCAGAAGCACCTCGCACCGCAGCCTCTACCCGATGCCGCTTTGACGCGGCGCTAGGGGTTGTCGGCGAGGCTTGCATCTTACCCGGCCGCGCCATGTGGCTCGTCTTGAGAACAGCGGGGATTACATGCGGTTCGTCTTGAGAAACTGCGGGTGCTGTGTGACACTACGACGCTGGTAGGCTAGTGGTAGCGTGGTTCATTCAGGGTCTGGCTGATGGGCAGTGAGTGAGAGAGACCATGTTCCGGAGAGGTCAAGGCGCGGCGTGGCAACCCGGAGAATCAAATAAGGAGCATGAGGCCCCGGGCACATTCCCGTTTCATGCCTGCCTGTTCGTTTCGTTGCTTTTGTCGATTGCTTCGCCTCCAGACAAAACAACCTCACATCATGTGGCGATACAACCTGGCCTGGCTGCCAATGTGGCTGGCCATCTCCACGACGACGACGACGATGGCTCTCGATCTTCCTGATACGGTACCGGGGTTGTTGGGCGTGATCCCGACGTGTGCGGTACGTGATGGCTGTGGCGGACATGATGCCCCTGATCGAGGTGACTGACGACTCGACGGTAGATGTCCTGCGTGATGGACACGATACAACAAGGCAACTGCAGCCTGGCCTCGATTCAAGGCTTGGAAGATTGCCTCTGCCCGAACATTTCCCTTCAGTCCAGTCTATCAGACTGCGTGCAAGTCAGCTGCCACTTTGAGGACCAAGTCCGCGCCGTCGGGCTCGAGTCTGCTCTCTGCGCGGCCTATCCCAAGCCGTCGCGTTCCAGGGAGGTCAAGACCATCGCCATGGTCTTCTCTATTGTTACCTTCCCGATGGTCGGACTCCGGTTTCTGTCTCGATGGACGGCGACTTCCAAGTTTTGGTGGGATGACTGGACGGTGCTTGTTGCGACTGTGAGTCTCAGCGTTGAGTTGACACGCATGCGCCCTTGTACTGACAAGTGACAACTCAGATCCTCCTTGCCGCCCTCGCAGGCATCGAGATTGCCAGCGCAGAGCTCGGCTTCGGTATGCACTACTGGCACGTCGCGCCCGAGAACGCCACGACCCTCTTGCAACTCTTCTACGCGGTGCAGATGCTGTACATCCTGATCCAGGTGTTTGCCAAGATCTCCATCTTGCTCTTCTTCTCCCGCATCTTCCAGGTGCGGTGGTTCCTGATCACGGTCCGCGTCTTCATCGCCTTCCTGATCCTGCACGGCCTGCTGTTCGTGCTGCTTGTAGCCTTCCAGTGCACGCCAGTGTCGTCGGTGTGGGACCGGAGCAACACCGATCGGACGTGCATCAACATGACGGCGCTGGGCTATGCGGGAGCCGTCTTCAGCATCATCGAAGACCTGATCATCATGGCGATGCCGGTGCCCGAGCTCCTGAAGCTGCAGTTGACGACGAGGAAGAAGGTCGCCCTGGCCACCATCTTCGCCCTGGGATCCTTGTAAGTTTCCGTGCCCGGCTGCCAGGTGCGCGAATGCTAACGCGAGACAGCGCCTGCGTCACCAGCATGGTCCGGCTCAAGTACTTGGTCATGTTCATGGGAACGCTGGACACGACGTGGGACAACGTCGACATTGTCATCTGGTCGATCATTGAGATGTTCTGCTGCATCCTGTGCGCGAGTCTGTTGGCCCTGCCGCCGCTGATCCTCCGTCTGAGCAAGTTTGTGCGAACTCAGTGGTCGCAAATGTCGACGCGAGCATCGTCGAGCAACAACAAGTCGCGGCAGTCGACGCTGAGCATCCCCGGAAGTAAGGGCTTCGAAAAGATGCCGCGGTCGCCGGAGGAGGGAGGGTATCCCATGTCGCCCTTGTCGCCGCAACGGAACGGCAAGCAGTCGAACCCCGTCAGCAGCGCCGCGTCGGTGGACCAGAGGGGGGATCTGGAATCGTTGGGCGTGGACAGGCGGATGTGATGTGGCGGCTCGGCTGGTCAGTCTCGTTCTCTAGCGTTGACTTTGTTTCTTCGATGCATCTGCGTGGACTTGAGCGTTTGCTTGATGATGGGATTAGGATTCGGGGCACACGGTTGGGGAATCCTGGCGCAAGCGGCCCCTTCGTGGGTTTGGGACGGAATTGGCGTTCGGCAGGCTTTGTGTCACTTCCAGTGAAGTACAGTCTAATATTGAGTGTATCGATCATCGAGACGAAGCTCGCCTGTCTGCAGTCGAAGTGATGATGACCATAATGGGACCCAGCTGGTGAGTTGGAGCAGGAGACGTCGGACGAACCACCCCCGCCCCCCCACCAGAAGACGAGTAGCGGCATGGTCTAACGTCCCACCGTTCCGGAGCAGCGGGAAGGGAATCAGTGCTCCAGACTCATCTGTTCGAGGGTGCCCGAAAGAAGCTCGGTATCATGTTGGTGATACTAGTGATGATGATAGAAGTTGTTTTGAAGGGCAGATGCAGGTAATGTCGATGCTTCCGGGGGACATTTCCCCCTGACGCAGCCCACCAATGGAATGTGATGGCACCTGGACTTCCAGGGATCAAGCTCCACTAAAAGTGCGGAGGGCAGCCCTGAAGAAGTCAGCCCACAGGGCAGGCATCACTGGGAAAGGGCACCTCAGTTCCCCGCAATGAACCGCTTGTGGCTAGAGGCCACGCCTCAAGCGCCAATCACTGCCAGCCCCTGCCCAGCCCTGCCAGCCTTCCTCCAGGGATCTTCTCTTCTGTCAGCTCCAGGCTCCAGCTTCCAGCCAAGGGGGGTGGGTTCACCGAGGCCAGCATCATGAACACGCGCCAGCTTCCTTCGCTTCTCCTCCCTGCCACTCGCTTCAGAGCACCATTGTTGTCACCCCCTCATCCTGTCTTTTGTTGATTGACTTGTTCCATCGTATCCCCCGAAGATGCTTACATTGCCTCTCAGTCCTGCAATGTGATGCCCTTCTTCGGACTTCCGCAAACGATTGGCACCACCCGATCTTCTCCTCTCGCGAAAGACTTGCCTACGGCCGGACAGACGACGTCCATGTCGCATCACCCGTCGCCCTCGACCTGAAGACACCATCCAATGCAGGGTTCAATGCCTGCCAGCTTCCAGCGAAGTCGCGCCATCTTCGACAACGATGACTCCCCTTGGAGACCCCGGCCGTTCTACGCCCACCGCCGACAGATCCAACGCGCCCTCCCCGTTGCCGCCGCCGCCTTCTGCACTCTCCTGCTCCTCATCCTCTTTCGCCTCGGGCTCTTCAGCTCGGACCAGCCGCCGCCCTTGATCGTCGATCCCACGCCGCCCAACGAAGACGGCAGCTCGCGGCCCGAGTTCTACCCTTGGGAGACGGCCAGCTCCTTCAAGCCCGTCCGCCTCGACCCCAAGGGCAAGTCGATCGCCGACCTCTGCGCGACCTTCCCCCGCCACATCCTCGACACCATCCAGCCCGTCCTGAAGCTGGGGCATGCCGACCTCGGCAAGCCGGCGCTCGACGCCCAGATGGGCACCATCTCCGCCTGCCTCGACAACCTCCTCATCTTCTCCGACCTCGACGACGAGCTCCCCGACGGCCACGTCGCCCACGACGTCCTCTCCGACCTCCCCGCCTCCTACCGCGATCACGCCGACTTTGGCAACTATACCTACATGAGGAAGCTGCGCGAGAGCGGCGCACTGGACGTCGACAAGGAGGCCACGGCCAAGATCAAGGGCTGGAACCTCGACAAGTACAAGTTCCTCCCCATGATCGAGCGCGCCTGGACCGCGCGCCCCAATCAGCCCTGGTACGTCTTCTACGAGACCGACACGTACATATTCTGGGACAACATGTTCCGCTTCCTCGACAACTTCGACCCGGACTCCCCCCTCTACATGGGCAGCCCGAGCCCCGGCCGGGAGGTGGCCGACACCAAGTACCAGGTCTGGTTCGCCAACGGAGGGCCGGGGTTCGTGCTGAGTCGTGAGGCTGTCCGGAGGCTGCTCCAGCGCAAGGTGGGCATTGACGGGGACTTCCTCGACTCGCCGGCCAGCCATCGGTGGAGGGACCTGCTCGAGCACGACTGCTGCGGCGACAGCGTGCTCGGCTGGGCGCTCTACAACGCCGGCGTCACCCTGAGCGGCTTCTGGCCGCTGTTCAACCCGCACTCCCTCCAGGCCGTGCCCTTTTCGGACAAGTACTGGTGTCAGCCCGTCGTCGCGCTGCACAAGACGCGGCCTGAAGACATGGATGCGCTGTGGCGCTGGGAGCACGCCAACAGGAAGCACGAGGTACGTCTGCTGTCGAGACGTCCCGCGGGGCCGCATGCTGACTGATCTAGAAACCCGTCCTCTACCGCGATCTTTATGACTTTCATCACCCCGGACAGCCGAGCAGCCGCGCAGACTGGGACAACATGTGGAAGCCCATCACCGTCGAGGGCCCGCCCAAGACGGCGTCCTTCGAAGAGTGCGGCGTCGCCTGCCAGGAGGACCCCAAATGCTTCCAGTACAACTGGCACGGCGACAAATGCTACCTGGTCCAGTCAATTCGGTTGGGCCAGGCGCGGGACGCCGAGAAGGAGACGGAGGAGACGAAGGGCGGCAGCTTCACGAGCGGCTGGTTGCCCGAGAGGATAGACGAATGGCGGCAAGAGCGCACGTGCGACGTTGTGGAATGGGTGCGTCCGAGCCTGACCAGGATATATTGAAGTGGCGTGTACTATTTGTTACCATTTTGGATATTGGCTCTGCTTGAGTAGCGGCTTTGGGTGTTTGGCTGGAGAGCATGGTTCTGGGTATAGGTATGATGGGACGACGCGGGAAAACTCCCATTCAATGAAAAGATGTGATCACTGTGTCATGAGGGGGCAACCCGGTGTGGGTGAACCGTCACGCCATAATACGATTGCTGGTACTGAGACCCGTCTTAATGGGCTGCCACTCGCTCTCGCCAACGGGCTGGCAGTCCAGGTCAGCCAGGAAGCGTGAGTCCGGCAAAGATTTGGTCGGTTTAGATACGAGCTCGAGAAGCCCTTATCAAGTGTCCAGCTTTTGGTGCCCTGGGCCTTTTCATTATTTCCCCCCCTCAGATTTCCAAAGTTTCAGGACCACATTGGTCATCATCGCTGCTCAGCTCATGCGCACCAGTGACTGCTCTCCAACACCGAGGCCAACGCGCCGCGGCCAGCTCAAAGCCACCCCCCGTCGACAGAGTAGATCGCGCCGCTGACGAACGTGCTGTCGGGCCCGAGGAGGAACATGACCACGTTGGCCACCTCCTCGGCGGTGCCGAGCCTCTGAAACGCCGACGGCTCGCTGAAGGGCGCGTCCGCCGGCCGGTCCGTCATGTCCCAGTAGTTCTGCATCATGGGGGTGTATATCGACCCCGGCGCCACGGCGTTGACCCTGACCTCCCGCTTGCCGTTCTCCTTGGCCGCGGCCCGCGTGAGGCCCAGCACGCCGTGCTTGCTCGCCGCGTAGGCACCGTGGTTCGCCATGCCTGCGCCGCGTAAGCCGGGGTTCTCTCGGTGCTCGGGTTTGTGGTCTCGATGGAACGGGGGGGGGGGGGGGGATGAAACTCACCGGTCGTGCTGTGTATGGAGGCCATGTTCACGATGGAGCCCCCGTCCGCCACGACGTTCAGCTCCGCGCGCAGACAGTACATCAGGCCTGTCAGGTTGACGCCGATGATCTTGTTCCACTCGTCGTCGTCCAGGTCCGCGACCGCCTTGATGCCGTGGTCCTTGCCGATGACGCCCGCGATGTTCGCCGCGCCGTCGAGCCGGCCGAACTGAGCCACGATGCCGCTGATCCAGCCCTCCACCTGATCCTTCTTGGAGACGTCGACGCTGGCGACGGCGTAGGGCGCGGCGGGCGTCCTGGCGGCGAAGAAGGACTCGGCGTCTCGGAGAGCCGTGGGGTCGACGTCGGCGATGCAGACCGTGCCGCCGCGCTCGGCGATCTTCTTCGCCGTGGCGAGGCCGATGCCGCTGGCGCCGCCGGTCACCGCGTAGACCTTGCCGGCGAGGGACATGGCGTGGGTGAGAAGAAGGGGGGGGGAGGGAGTAGGCGGCTGTTCTGGGTAGGCGGCGATGTGTGAGTGAGATCTAGCGGGCGCTTGAGGTGTCGAGAGTTTTCTTGCCGATGTGATTGACTGGTCTGCGCGACTTCCTATGAGGTGGGGAGCTGTAAGCCATGGCCGTCGATATATCACCAGAGCTTCCCGGGAGATGCCCCGAGACGGGCGCCCGGGGTATGTGCGGGGTACCTCAGGTCGGTGGAGCAGTGGGGAAGCCGGAGGGTGGGGCATCTCGGATCGGAATTCGCCCCTCGTCCAGCTTCCGTCGGAAAAGCATACGCAGCATCCCTGTCGATTATTGTCCTCAGAACTTCGCGCCTGGAACTGCAGTTCGTATTTCCGTCATTGTGGTTCCAGAAAATGCAGTTAGGCTGCTTGTCATGTTGAACTTTTGCGTCATGGAATTAACGAGAAGCAGTCGTCTGTCGGCTCATATGCCTTGCGGCGCCGAGAATCTGTCGTTGCCGAGTAATGACTCCAAGCCCGAAAAGCCGGGAATCACCTGCATCTTGCTGTCAGTCCCATGGTCCGTGTTGCGGGTCGTCTTGAACATACCATGGAGTCGAAATGCCCCCAGCTCGTCATCTCGGCCAGGGAATCACTAGGGCTGACGTTAAAGTCGAAGCC
Organism: Verticillium klebahnii; assembly: GCA_002851715.1. NCBI lineage: Eukaryota > Fungi > Ascomycota > Sordariomycetes > Glomerellales > Plectosphaerellaceae > Verticillium > Verticillium klebahnii. Next base: position 1,285,190 of record NMXL01000007.1, on the reverse strand, counting down.
GCCAAAGGCGTTGACATCAGCAACACCGAGGTCCGATCCGAGGAGCGCGTTCTGGCCGGCGGCGAAAGCCTCGCCGTTCATGGCTACGTCGGACACGCCGTTGGCCTGCTCAGTGGTGTTCTCAATCTGTCGGATCGCTTCCATGCGCAGTTCCTGCAGGATCAGGCAGTACCGCGCCATGAGCGAGCCCGACTCGGCAATGTCAGCGAGCTGGTTCTGGCAGCGCGTGGCGGCCGTGAAGTAAGAGCTGTACGTGTGCTCGGCCTCGTCGTGCTTCTGGATGGTGTAGACGTAGAGAATGACCGAGGCAGAGAAGGCAAAGTAGGGCGTGAACTGCGGAGGAGGCTTGTCAGCCTATGAACGTTTCGGGCCAGAAAAGAAAACGTACCCAGAAAGCACGGTATAGCTGCCCCGCCTGGATGATGTCGTCAACCGTGCCGACGATGTTCACAGCCGCCTCCAAGCACTCGCGAACGCTCTCGTCTGTCTTTGCCGCGGTATGGACCTGTTTCTTCTTGCTGTTGGTTCGCAACCGCGCGAAGTTGCTCAGCAGGAGGGGCCGGTGCGTCAAGATCATCGTGTGCCAGTAGGCGAGGTTCAAGACGTTTCTCTGCCGCTGAAAGATGGGGATGAGTGGTGCCGCGTTGGCGTCCGGGTCCAGGAAGCGAGACATGTCCGCTCGCCAGGCCTTGAGGTCTAAGGTGTACTTGGCCGTCAACCTGTGCTTCTCTGTCGAGGACGTCGGCCGAATGGAGTAAATGTCCCGGAGAATGCCACTTAGGATTCGGGACAACCTGTGTAGATGCATGATCAGTGCGTCGTTCTTGTTTGAATTCATCTTGCCATTCTTACTTGAAATAGGCCACCGGCCCGTGCATGATCGATTGGCCCCGGCCGAGATTCGAGACGACCCCTTCAACTCTGATGTCCTGGTCGTCTACGCAGGAGGGCAAGACCTGGTCAATGTCGTCGTCGTGGAACGTCCTGGGTCGTCCGAGGGCGGTGCTGATGTAATTGTCTAGCGTGTAGGCGCACCAGAAGGTCCGCCGCCGGCATTCTACCTCGACGAGGTCCAGAGACTCGGCGTGGCGTTGCCGATGAAGACCAATGGCAAAGGCGAGGCGCGCAACCGTCCCGAAGAGGTTCCAGCACTGGTTGATGCGCGACTCGGACAGCAGCCAGAGGCACTGGCACAAACGTGCTTGGACGCTAGCCAGGCAGACGGCTCCCTGCTCCCGCGAGAGCTGCTGATTCGCCGCCTGGAAGTACCGGACGCTGGATATGGTCAGCGGTTGGTGAGACAGGAGCAGACGGGTCCTCATTTCACACCCACCTCATCTCGGCCTCTAGAGTAGTCGGCTTGGGGCTTATGTGCTGCTGCGCCAGGGCAAATACCATGAAGAGCAGAGCGGTCCGGGTAGGTGCCTCGCTCTTGTTCCGCATCATGCCCATGGTCTCGTAGAACTCAGCATACCATGCTTCGATGGTCGGACGGTGCAGGAACCTATCGACGGGAACCACGAAGTCAAAGTACCTCTGCAACAAGCGCGAGGTGTCATCCTTCGACAGCATCAGACCAAAGGTGGGATCAGAGTAGGTCTGAACGGCTTCATTCGTAGACGTCGCCTGGACGTGGGGCAGGGGAGCATCGCCAAAGGTGAAGATGGAAGACCCGTGGGGGAACGACATGGACTGGTCTAGGCGCTTCTGAACACGGAGCAGGAAGGACACACCAGACGAGGGACCGACGTAATGTCCCTCCAGGTCGGTCTGGGTGGGTTCCGGGGAGGCGCGAGAGACGGGCTCGGTCGATCCGAGTGACGGCTGCGCGGGATCCAGGACGCCGCCGGCCGTCAGGTCTGCGGAACCGTTGTCAAGTCTCCGGGGACCCGTCGGTACGGCTGCGTCCGGTTCATGGTGAGCGGGCGTGAATGAGACCTGGTACTGATCGGACTGGTGGTCTCGGGCCCGAGAGGCGTCGGAGAGGGAGGCACGATCACGGCTAAAGGGGACCACGGGCTGCCTGCCTCTGTAGTACGCAGCCGTGTAGGCACATGTGGACGCTGTCTCGACGCAGAGCCGACACGGCTGTAGACCTGTGCAGCGGGTCTTCCTCCTGCCAATTGATTCGAGTCAGCTTCCATCAGGGGTGCGGATGTGCATCTACGTGAGACATCGCAGCGGGCTCAGTGATTACTTCTTGCACCTGTCGCACGCACGGGTGACGCGCACCCGGCCGAGTTTCCTGTGCTGCTTGTCTGGTGATCTGGGCGTGTCAGGTACGTGGGTCGCAGGGCTGTCTGCGGCGGATATCGAGTCTCGCTCCATTGCGGCGACGAGCAGGATGAGTGGTTGTCGGACGGAATGTGGATGGCATAACGTTCGGGAGTGTGCGATGCAATGGGCGACCGACAGAGGGAGGAATGGAAATATATCCGACTCGTGCCCGCCCACATCCGTCCCAGGCTTCTTCCGGCGTCGGCTCAGGTCGGGCGGCGTTCGGCAGGCGATGGATTCCACTAGGGAGATTTCCCCAACGGAACGACCCCGCTACCCCTCACCTGCTCGGCGGGTATTACTACGGAGCGGTGGGCAGGGGGGAGAGAGAGGAGGGAGGGCTCTCATCACAGGATATTTAGGGAGCTTTTGCCTCTGCCTGGGTTCCGAGCATACGGCAGCATGCCGGGTGCTGTGCCGGGCCACCTACGACACATGGCTGGAGTCTCAGAGCTGGGCGTGCCGCTTGGCCGCAAAGATCAGGAATGGCCGCGACCCTTGTGATTCTACCACTGAGCTGAAGCAGTATGCTACCTGTAGAAATAAAATCAGAGATCGCGAGCCTCATTTTGCAAGCGACAGGAGAATCCAAATCAGTGAACGGCAACCTCAACTCTGGCGAGGACACGGCCTTTAAGCATTACATCTAGCTGCCCTCGTGCAGACACTTTTCCAGAAAGCTGACAGCCGCGGCCCACCGACAGGTGATCCGGGAACAAGCAAGCGGGCTTTGGGATCAGCGCCCAAAGTGCTGAACAGCCCAATTTCGATACAAGACGCAATGTGACGTGCCGTAATTGCGACTGCTCTCGTCGCAAGGACCAGGAGACTACGAGTTCTCAACGAGTGAACTGAGGATCTGCGTAGGCGAACGAACGGCCCGCCGAGGAACGCCCCGGCGATCGCCAAAGGGAAGATCGATATTGATCTCAGCTGAGTGTGCGATAGTCGATCTAGCGCGGATCAACTCATTGCCAAATTGCGAAAGCCAGAGATCAGCCCTCGGAGCCCCTGAGCGTTTGATCACGGTGCCTGCGAGTGAGTGCGTCAGACGCAGAACGCCCGAATAGACGACAGCCTCCCTTTGCTCTGCATTCTGCTGTTACGGATGTCATAACCACTTGATACAGGCGGTCAGCTAATATTTCAATGTAACATTGAGTCTGTTCTGGGCGTCGCCCGCGCTGTCGAGTTTATCGTAACCACGCGTCAGGCCGTTTCCTTTGGCAGCCCGAGCCCATTCGCAATCCGAGGGCCTGACCATGCAAGCTGTTGCGACGATCATTCTCGAGGGTCCAATATGACAAGCTCGCCTGCTGTGCCATGAACTACCTTACGGTGAACGATTCATGTGGAACCATGCTCGCACTATCCCCAAGACCCTGGAACTGTGCCGTCCTGTCGGGCTCCGCCATCGAAGTGCCTTGTCAGTACATCACAGAGCGCATCCAACCAGCCGTTTCGTCGAAGACATCCCGCGCCGATCGAGCTCGTGAGGCTCGTCACAATTGGCTGATGGTCAACCGACGCTACTGTCCCGTGAACGTCTCAGAATAGCCAAATTCATCTGCCAGCAATGTTATTTCTTCTTCCGTGTCTCTGCCGGCACGCTATGCATTTTGGTTAAATGAGAATAAAGAAACAACAGAACGAAGTTGCTGCTTCAGCTGATTCGATCAGCGGTGATTCTGCGACTTATGACGCGGAGTTCCACTTTCTGCTTGATCCGTCACGACGGCTTTGAAGCTTCCTAGACGGGCTCAACCTCGAGACGGTTGTTTGAGACCTCTTTTCCCTCATGAGACTCTCTCTCGTGGCTATTGCCCAAGGCTGGTCTCAGTGTCTTCGCAGAGACATCAGTCCGTGTCACTCCAAGTGTCAAGCCTCGACAAATCAAAGAGTGGCACCATCGTCAATGATTGTGCTGTGACAGGAAATATACCTGAACGGACAATGGCATATATAGAGGTCGGCACATCCGCCGAGTGCTACAGAATCTCCTCTCATCCCATCGCACCCAGCTTCTTCTACTTCGCCATACACTTTTCTTGAGCTCAACCTAATCATCACGGCCACTGTCATTACAACAATGAAGTCATCTATCACGCTCGCGGCCGTTCTTATCGGTCTTGCTGCCGCAAGGCCAACCGGTCACACCTTGAAAGCGCGACAAAACGAAATTACTCTACCCGAACTTGCGACCGGGAGCCCTGCCGATGGGGTGGTGGAAAACGTACCCAAACCGATTCCCGGAATCCTCGTCAAGGAACGCCAAGCCGAGGCCCCAGTGGCTGGTGAAGCCGGTAACGCTGTGACTGGTGCTACTGAGGCCGCTGGAACCTCTGGTGCTACTGGTGCTACTGGTGCTACTGGTGCTACTGGTGCTGTCGGTGGAGTATTGGGGAAAGTACCAGGAATCGCGTCCGGGATTCTCGTCAAGGAGCGACAGCTTCCCGTCCCGGCCGTCCCTGACCTCCCTCTGACCGGTGATACGCCCTTCAGCGGCACTGTGCTCCCGATAGGCGTCATCGAAGATGTTTCCGGCACCATCAAGGAGCGACAGGGACCTGTCACTGACGTCCCTCTGGTCGGTGATACGGGCAACGGCGCCGCTGGGGCCCCGGCAGACCTTATCGGACTCATTCCCGGAGGTCTCATTCCCGGAGGCATCAAGGAACGACAGCTTCCCGTCCCTGCGGTCCCTGATGTCCCCCTGGTCGGTGATGCGGGCAACGACGCCGCTGGTCGCCCGGTAGACGTCGGCGCATTTTCTCCTGATACCTCCAAGGAGCCACAGCGTCCCGCTCCGCTCCTCCCTCTGATCGGTGATCAGAGCAACGGCGCCGCTGGTATCCCGGTAGATATCGCCGCGCTTGCTCCCGGCACCATCAAGGAGCGACAGGGACCTGTCCCCGTCCTCCCTGACGTCCCTCTGGTCGGTGATACGGGCAACGGCGCCGCTGGGGCCCCGGCAGACCTTGTCGGACTCATTCCCGGAGGTCTCATTCCCGGAGGCATCAAGGAACGACAGCTTCCCGTCCCTCCGGTCCCTGATGTCCCCCTGGCCGGTGGTGCTGGCGAGATTCCGGTGGAGCTCGGCGGATTCTTTCCCGGAGGCATCAAGGAGCGACAGCTCCCCGTCCCTGCGGTCCCTGGCGTCCCTCTAGCCGATGGTGCTACCAAACCCGCCGGTGGTCTCTTGGCAGACCTCGACAGAACTCTCACTGACACCCTTGGGAAGCGACAGTTTCTTGCTCCGGCCGTCCCTGACGTCCCTGTAGCTGATGGTACTGTCACCGACACTGGTGACGTTCTGAAAGATCTCGGACTCGCTCCTGGAATCCTGATCAAGGAGCGACAAAACGACGTCGCTATCGACGTGGACGCACTCGTTAACGTTGATCTTGTCAAGGAGTGACAGTCTGGCATTTCCCTGCCTGCTGGTATCACCGGTGAGATTCTGGAAGACTGTACCTTACAGAGCTGATCGACGTGAACGCTCTCGTCGTCGCGCTTTTACCGTGAGGTGTCGGGTCAGCGACGGCAATCCCCTCAGCTCGTAGTAAGTATGCCCTCCCTGCTAAATTCAGCACTGAAGATAGGATTACTGACATGATTCAGATGGTGGTCGACAGTAGTAGAAAAGCTTCCCTGAAAGTGTAACACTTGGCTCGGCGTGATTTGGAGCCCAAGTGTTGGACAGGTGAATAATAGAGACAATGTTTTTTAGTCCGGGAATAGGTTATCTCTGGTTGTATATACAACATGAATATCAACCTACACATGACGGAATGAATTGTTCCACAACCAATGTGAAGCCCAGGTAATATGGCAAGATAGTCAAGCATTGACATTTCATAGCAGCTTGTTCAGCCTTGCATTATTATGCCTGAAGCGGGGATCACCGACGATATGTATCTCGCCAAACAATGCGTCTTGTCGGCATCGATGCAGCGCTGAAGGAGGTTGTCCTCTGTTGGTCCTGCTGGCTTGTTCGTTCTAAAAGACGCTACGGGAACCTCAAGGCCGCTAGGTGCTCTCTCGCGGGATGGGGCCTTGCGAGGTTACTGATCACAGGTGCGTCAAGGCACGAGTGGAACCTCGGCGTGGAAAGTCTCGACGATGCCCAGAGCAAAGCGCAAGTTTTCGGCGCCGAACCCGCGGTTCGGCTTCTTCGGGCGACTGGCTTGATGAACTACTTTATGTGCCTACCTAGTGATCTGCGGCATCTGCGACTAGGCCGAGTCGCACAAGATGGCAGGGCTCTGCGGCCGTGTTTCCAACAGGCAGCCGGGGCGGCATGGTACGTACGTTGATGATCGAGCACGGGCGCGGGGGCGAAAACTGGGGAGGGCGGCTTCGACGGCAATGGCCCGGTGGGAAACGAGGTCCCACTAGTTGAACGGTGCGCCAGGCGCCTCGATATACCCGGCGCGATGAAGGCACCGCGTCGACGGGTCGCGAGCTCGAGAATGCTGAGGATGAATCCCGCGGCCGAATTGGGGAACAGGAAACGTATAAATGACGACTTTCGGGTTCCGGCCTGTGAACGACAAGACTAAATCCCAGCTTGCCTTAAGGTAAGGTACCTAGGTAGTGTACCTTAGCCGGTGCGGCTGATGTTGTGGCTCAATCCGGACTTAGCGGCGTGGAATGCTTGCCATGCTCTGGAGATACCCCCACCAAACTCCGCGTGCAGGGGTGTCAGCTGCCCACATAAGTGTAACCCAATACGCTGCTTATACCCGTGGTTCTTTTCTTCGACAAAGAATACTCGTGCTCATCGCAGACCGCGCCAGCAAACATGGCATCCACGGAGGTAGAGATTTGGGACCAGCAGGATGACTGGTCGGGTGTGGCGAGCGCCGCAGAAAGAAGGAGACGCCAGAACCGTTTGAATCAACGAGCACATCGTCAGTCACGCCTTGAACAGAACGAGGAACAAGTAACTCAAATCAGTACAGGCAAGAAGAAACTGCGCCAACGCTTGGCTCCGAAAGAAGATCCCGAAGTCGATGTCAAGGCCATGAGTTCGAATTCGCTCATGCTTGTCGTCCTCAAATGCCCCAAACTGCGCCAGGACGTTGCGGAGTTCATATCCAAGGCCTCTATGCACTGGAGGCTCGGCAACCCGACACCAGATGATCTGCCCATGCTCACGCGTGTCAATGTAGTGGACGCGCTGTTCAAGAACGCCCGGGCGCTGTATATCTCTTCGACATCACTGGCGGGAAATAACTACTCGTCTCCCTTTAACTTGCATGGTCCCGGGCTTTCGGATGCATCGGCCTCCATCCCCCCTGCCCTTCGCCCGACGACTTTACAGAAGAGAGTACCGCATAAAATGTGGGTGGATCTCCTCCCGATCCCTAAGTTTAGAGATAATATCCTACGAGCTATTCAGGCAGGCGAGGTTGAGCCGCGTCAGCTCTGCAAGGAACTCCTCTGCAGCGACCTCGTGGACCTGAGCCTAGCATCGGTTTCGAGTCTCGTCATCTGGGGTGAGTCCTGGGATGCGAGCAACTGGGAATTCGGCCCAATCTTCTTCACGAAGTGGGGATTTCTAGTCCGAGGATGTCCCGAGGTTCTGGAGACGACAAACTACTGGCGGGAGAAGCGAGGGGAGATGGCACTTGATTTCGTCTTGAATTGATGACAATGTTTTCATGATGATGTTTTCATGATAAAGAGTCACCGCTCAGTTCGAATGTCCTGAAGCCACAGTGGGACCAACGATTTCCCTCGAACATGGCAGAAGAGGGAAAGTAATGGATGAAAGCATCCGCTATAAAGGCTCCCAAGGCATCCGCACTACCAGCCCGCATCCACGTACCGCTTCATTACAGCTTACCGACACCCCTGTACGTGTGTAGCACGATCTCCAGCGTAAAGGCCTAGATCGCTACAGGCTTGAAGAAGTCGGAAATCTCCTTCACCGCGGGGTTCACAAACTCCGCCCGGTCGTACAAGTCGATGTGCCCAGCGCCAGGCATGATAATCTTCTTGAGGCCTTTGTTTTTGCCATCTAAGATCTTGAAGAGCTTCTCCGAGCACCACCGAGTGCCCGCCTTCTCACCAGCGATAATCAAAATCGGTTGGGTGAGATAGATATCGGTGAATTGCCAAGGATCGAAAGCCATCATGCGCGGCACGGATCGAAGGAGCAGCTTGTTTTGGGAGTTTGGGTGCTGTCCCCGCGCCGTGAAATAGTATTCGTAAGTGTCTCGGCCATCCTTTGTTCCTGCGTTGGCCTCTGCGGTTGGTGGCACAATTGGGACGGTGACGGGTTCGAGCCCTTGAGCCTCAGCTTGCAGAGCTTGGGCGACTTGTTCGAGGACGGCAACCTTGTCCGCCGCGTCTTCTTCTCCAGTGAAGCCGAGCCGGGTGCCGTCACCCCCGTTGAAGGCATTGACAATGGCGACGGCCTTGAAGCGGTGGTCGCTCTTGGCAGCGGCAACGGCATAGGCACCACCTGCACAGATGCCGAGGATAGAAATCCGGCTGGCGTCGACGTAATCGAGCCGTTCAAGGTAGTCCGCGACAGCAAATGCGTCTGACGTTCTCGCAGCAGGGTCCTCGAGAAACCGCGGCAGCCCTTCTGAATCGCCTTGGTGGGATGCATCATAGCAAAGAGCGACAAAGCCCTGTTGGGAGAGCTTTTGGGCATACACGCTGGCAGTCTGCTCCTTCACGCCCCCACCGGGATGGATGATAACTATGCCTGGAGCCTTGCCGGAAATAGTGGCCGGCTTGAAGACCAGACCGGCGAGCTTGATGGAGCCGTTGGGAATCGAGATCGCTGACATGTTGTAGATCGTTACGACGACGAGTTGATGGGTTGGAAAGAAGTTAAACCGGGAGGTGAATGATAAGACAAAAGTGAAGAATGGAGACGAGAGCCAAAATTGGTCTGTCTGAAGCCGGTATTAATACTTGCTGCCGCCGTACTTGGCTTGAGAGATGGCGGAGTTAAGGCCCGGTGGTAGGAGGTAAATGTGGCAAAAGCTGTTCTGTCGTTGTTCAACCAGGAAAAGTCACTTCGCGAGGCCAGTCCGAATGTCATAGGCTCGACTTTGGAATGAGACACGGAGTTGCAGGGGTGTCAGCAAGCTAAAAATCGGTGTGGTTCGGATGCAATGATGTAGGGGTGTCAGCAAGCTGCATGGATTTACTAGTGTGGAGCACCGATTTAGCTAGTGAAAGCGCAGCGACCTAGTTGAAACTGTCTCCCCGTCATTTTCACTAAGAACGCCTAAGAGTGGGCTCCAGTACTTGAGCAGCAATGTCATTCATTCTCGCTGACACTGCAATCCGCTTTCGTCCAAATCGCAGCTTCGTTATGCGCCCCATTCTTGCCGGTGCCACTGGTCTTGTCGGCTCCGCCGTCCTACTCCAGCTTCAACTGGATAAAAGTCTTGACCGGTTCTCCATCTAAGCCACTCGCCAGCAAAGCTCAAACATGTCTGGATCGGAACCGCAGGACATTCTGGTCGAGCACCAAGCAGAATAGCAAGAGGCAGACCCGCGAGGTTGGATTCGATGCGAGCCGCTGGCCTTCCGCAGAGCATCAAGCTGCCGGCGAAAGCCGGCCATGGCCACAAAGGGAGCGATGTCTGCATTTTCTTTATGGATACTACATGCAGTTGAGGCCCTCATGAATCTTCCTGATAGCTTTTGAAGGGATCGACTTCCCTGTCGTGGGTCTAACAAGAGGCAGGGCTGAATGGAATTTGGCTTTCCTGCTAGGACGGGATGATGGTGGTGCAGTATTGGATGCTAGTATGCGTAACTCGAGATCCATCACTCCTCAAATCTGCTGCAGATGAATTGCCATCTTGGACTCTTGGTTTCTCATTCGGAAACCCTAATATCAAGCCCAGCCTTCCACAACACCGCTTCTTGCACTCTTACAGCTCCGCTACAGTTCCATGATGCGGCGGAAACTCCAGTTCTCAACAATCCTTAACTCGCCATTCGACAGAATGACCCCAGCTTCGCCCTCATTGAACTGGCTTTTTCCTAACTACCCATGACCTTACCCGTCAAAAATTGACCCAGAGGCCCAGTTTGCGTCTGATCATTATTAAGTGCTACCCTGACTGGAGTCAGAATGATTGGCCCCAGAGCGTTGTACAAGGGCCCTGGATACTGTTTGACGGCCGGATCGCTGGATACGGCCGCCCTCCATCCACGGAAGCCGGCCGAAAAGAGCGGTGAATTGACTGGGGGACTGCGTGGTGCCCATCCCTCAGACATAGTTGAGACGGAAGGGTTGGTCGGCGTATCGCAGGGTTGCAAAGGCCTCCGTAGCGGCGAGGGTGTAGTTGTAGTTCTTCTGAAGTATTCCCTGGGTTAGTTAGATGAATAGTAATCAAGGGGCTCGTGTGGTGCAATGCAGCCTTTGCCATAACTTTGATCTGGCTGATGCTGAGGGCCCAGATGACGCCGTCAGCGCCTTGGAATTCGCCGAGGAGGTCCGGCATGTAGTTCTTGAAGGCTCCCGTGGTTTCCTCGGTCATGGTGCAAAAGCATTATCTCATTACGCCTCCATATAACCCTACAGGCCGATCCACCAGTACGTCTCCTCGACCTTGAACGCCCCCTTGACAGACTTGTCCGAGACGGCGCTGCTGTCGGACACAATTACCTCGTACTCGCCGGCCTCAACGCACCACTGGTGGCGGGGCTCATCCCAGTAGGCGGCGGCGTACTTCGTCTGCGCCTCGACGGTGACGCGCTCGCTCTGGCCCGGTTCGAGGGCGACCTTCGTGAAGCCCTTAAGCTCCTTGACGGGGCGGTTGACGCGCGCCTTCTGGCTGGGGGCGACGTAGACCTGGACGACCTCTGCGCCGCGCACGGCGCCCGTGTTCTTGACCGTCACCTGGACAGTGAGCTTGCCATTGGCATCCGCTGTCACGGAGACATCGGAGAAAGAGAAGGACGCATATGACATGCCGTGGCCGAAAGGGAAGAGCACGGCGCGATCGGCGAATTCATAGTAGCGGTAGCCGATATAGATATCCTCACCGTAGAGGGTGCGGGAGCCCTCCGCGCGGAAGTTAAGGAAGGCCGGGTTATCCTGTAGGCGGCGAGGAAAGGTAAGTGGGAGCTTCCCTGAGGGGTTGACGTCGCCGAAGAGTATGTCGGCAATAACGTTACCCGTCTCGTTACCGCCGTACCACGCCTGCACGACGCCAGGTACATCGTCGAGCCATGGCATCGTTACAGGCGTACCTGACTGGTTAACAACGACGGTCTTGGGATTCGCTTTAGCTACGGTCGAGATAAGCTCGTCCAGGAGGCCGGGAAGGTCCATATGCTCGCGGTCGTAGCCCTCAGTCTCCCAGTCGGCGTTGAGGCCTGCGCAGATAATAACCTGGTCGGCGTCCTTTGCGAGTACGGCCGCCCGTGCGATCTCATCCTTTGCGTCGATAACCTTACAGCCACCAATACGAAGGGCGCCGCTACCGACGGCAGTGTTGTTGCTCTTCAGCTTGGACGAGGGTGACGATGTAAACTCGACGCGAAAGTTGTACGTCTCGCCCTTTTTGAGGGAGATAGTACTCTTTTCTTCGACCGTCGCAGTACCAAGAAAGGCGTCTCCCTGGCGCTGCTCGGTGGCGTTGTCGATAACGAGCTCCTCGTTGACAAAGAGCTTAGCCGAGCCGCACACAATCAGGCCCAGCTCGAACTCGCAGTCCTCCTCGGCGACAAAAGAACCCTCGAAATCGGCGTACCACAGCGGGTCCTTAATTTGGTCGTTGTAGTAGTCGGATAGGAGCATTTCCGACTTGGACAGGACGCGGTCGTCGACGACGACGCGGTTCTCGGCACCCGGGGGCTGAGTATAGGCCTTCATGGTCATGCCCTGCTCGCCTGAAGCCGTCTTGGATACGTTGCCGAGGAGCGGCAGCAGCTTGTGTGTGTAGGCGCCTAGCGCGTAAGAAGGGGGTGACTCGAGCTTCTGGCTGATGCCGTCAAAGGGGGTGACGGCGTAGTAGGCGGGAACGGCCGCCGAGCCGCCGCCCTGGTATGTGGCTATCTTTGCGTTGGGGCCGATGATGACCGTCTTCTTGTCCTTCTTGAGGGGCAGCACGTTGTTATCGTTCTTGAGGAGGACAAGAGTCTCGCCGCCGATACGGCGCAGTAGCTCCGCCGTCTCAGGCGTATCGCCTGTCGTCTCAGGTGCGTTCTCAGGGATACCTAGCGCTGCCCCCTTCTTAATAAAATGAAGTATAGGGCGCACGCGCTCGTCGATTGTATGCTCGTTAACCTTATCGGTAGCGACGTTGAACTTGAGCAGGTCGCCGCGGAATCGCGAAGGGCCAGGCATCTCGAGGTCGAGGCCAGCGTTGATCGCATCGTTCGTCGAGTAGGTGCCATACTAAATACCCGCCGAGTCAGCAGTTACCTCAAACAAGAGGGAGGATCAATGGCTCCAGAGAAGCTTACCCAGTCGGACATGATCATGCCTTTCCATCCCCATTCCTTACGTAGAAGAGTGTCAAGGATGTCCCGGTTTTCGCTACAGTAGGCACTGTTAAGGCCGTTGTAGCCTGTCATGATGGCGCCGGGGTCCGAGTCGCGTATCGTCAGCTGGAAGGGAAGGGCGTAGATCTCGCGCACGGCGCGCTCGGTGACGATAGATAGCACTGCATTACGGCGGTGTTCCTGGTCGTTACAGATCCAATGCTTAGGCGTCGATAGAACACCGGTACCCTCGATACCGCGGCACAGCGCGGCCGCGCCCAGACCGGCGAGCACAGGGTCCTCGCCGATAGACTCAAAGCCGCGGCCGCCCACGGGGGCGCGCTGCATGTTAATCGCCGGGGCCAGAAGGCAGTGGGCGCCTTTAAGCTTGGTCTCCTCACCCATCTTGCGGCCGGTCTCCTCGAGGAGCAGCGTGTTGAATGTGGCGCCTAGAGCGGTGCCGCAGGGGAAGCAGGCCGCCTTGACACCGTCGAAGAACTTCGTGCCGCGGACGCCATTAGGACCGTCCGACAGGCGGATCGATGGTATGCCATGCCCGGGAAGGGGCCGGGTGTGCCAGTAGTCGAGACCTCAGAGACGTTAGTGTTTGCCGTGGCCGACCCGTTTGGCGGGAGAGGTCGTCATACCCGTGAGCAGATCGATCTTTTCAGTTGTGCTGATCTTCTTAATCAGAGCCTCGACGTCAATGGTGTCTGCCATGATGGGTATTCTTGAAAGAGGAATGCCGGGAAAACAAAAGATGACGGGCTTTCAGTGATCAAGTTGGTCAACTGTCCCGACGTTTTCAAGGAGAAGCTCTGGGAAAGATGTGATGTTTTGATAACGGATGCCTGGATGGAGGAAGGGGAGCTGCCCCCTTTTCCCTTCCCATCTCATCGACGGGATTGCCCGCCTTTAATACAAAAGGTACAACCTTCTCACCAGAAATCGACCCCGGCTTCATGGACGACCATAAGAGGCAAAGCCAAGGCTACGATAGCTAGTCAAATCACCAGCCAGTCAACAAACGACACGGGGGGCTTTGGCAGACCGCCTGCAGACACTAGTCGCAGCATATCTGTCCTTGTATTCCTCTTCCTCTGCGTATGCCATCCGTCATAAACACGATCCGACGCCACCGTCCCGACACATTGATGGCGGAAATCCCGTTTAGGAAAATCCCGACGCTCTTCCCCGCCGCTACCGACGCCTATCACCATCCCCTTCTGGGCGCAACCCGCATGCTTCCTGCTTAACCACTTCTTTCTTTCCCCTCCCTTTCGCTCTTTCGCCTCTTTGGGCCTAGCCCCACATCTCTGCCATCTCAATCGTCATTCCGTTCAACTGCTCCAGCCAGAGTTAGGCCAGAGCCATCTCCGGGGCACCGTGTTCCCAACCAAGCAATACTCCCAGGCTCTTAACAGTGGCATAATATCCAGCGGCCTGCACCGCGACAGCCGCACATACAAGTCGTGCGGGTCACATGTAATCGGAATCGCCTGGCTACCGATATACGTCGTTCTCGACCCCCGTGGTTGCACAGCTACCCGATCTAGCGTCGTTGTTTGCGCCTTGTATTCCGTACACGCAGAGCCGGTTCGCGCGCCAGGTCCCCATGGGAGACGGCGTACTACTGCCAGGACCTCTTTCTCTGACACCATATCTTGGTGCTCAGCCGCGTCAGAATCACGATGCCGGATGGCAAACCCATGAAGCGAAACTCCCTCGTCGTCTCTGAAGCGAGCGAGATACCCGCTGGCAGGTCGAAGTGCAGCACACTATCGGCGTCGACTCTGCGGCCCGGGTATGCTCTGTTGGGAACGACAACTACTGCCGTAAAGGTAGGTACCCCCGTTAACCAGCTTCAGACTTTGGCAGGTATTCTGGCTCACGACGACGGGCATGCCGGGAACGAGAATGAAGACTTCAGGCGTCGGGATGGCACTATTGTCTCCTTGACCTCAACTCTGCACCCTCCCCCCTTGACGATTCAGGACAGCCAGATGCAGTGCTTGTGGACGTCGCTGGCATACGTCGGGCTTCCCACCCCTCCATGATTAGATCGGAGACTTGACCTTTCCTGCGGTTGAGGACTTTTCGTCCCACCAGAAGTACGATTATTATCGACGATAGGTTGGGGTAGTCTATCAATAGGTAGTTACCTTAGCTTACATTTACATGTGCAACTACAGGAGACAGCCCAACGAGCGACATGCACGATCTCAACTAAGAGAGATCACCGCATTCCCAGCTAGATTCCCACGACGGGTTCGATCTTCCATCCCACTTACTGACTTTTGGGTACCGACAATGTCCTATAGAGATGTTAGTCGCTGGACCATGGATTGCAATATTACTCTTACTTCTCTGGCTATGAACTTGTCCATTGATAATGTCATCCTTGAACTTCGTTCCGATGATGGATGTGGGATCTCTGCCGTTCTCAGTCCAGTCCACAAGGGCCAGCAGGATATTATGGTCGCTCGAGTTGAAACGCTTGTCAACCTGAACGGGGGGCGAAGGAGCCTGGCCAATGTACCACGAACCCGGCCCCCCAATGCAATGTTGCAGTCCTGGGACGAAGAAGATGCTATAAAAGGATTGCATCTCTCCTGTGGTCAGGCCGAGGAATGACTGCACCCAGTTGTAGTATTCCACAGACAAGAGCGAGGTGACAGACTAGGACAGCACGGTTAGTTTCTTCTCTTCTTAGGCTGGCAGAATGATGTGGCCAATTTACGTTATCTGCCAATCCATGGTATGACAAGATCTTGCCCCCGCGTCGGTAGAAGCTATCCAGATTGGGGTCCCACGTGTTAACCCTGCCGGGATCGATACTTGTGGCCAAATCCATAATAGCCAGGTCGAACTGTGTCGCATTCCACTGACTATCATTCACCACAGCACCTCTCCAAAAGTCCTGATCACAGAGTTAGTAGACCGATGCTATCGAACATGGGGCGCACAAGTCGGATGTCCCACCTGGAGAATCGTCTCACGAAGAGCTGGCGTTCCGTTCACAATGTTTGAGGACCAAGATGAGGTGGAGGCCCCAATCTCCCAAGGCGGATAGACGACACTGCCAGTGCTGTTGATGACGGGATCGTATGCGGCGCGGGCGCCCGCGATCTGGTCATTCGACAGGCAGACAGAGGCGTTCAGCACTCCAGTGCCGCAGCGCAAGGCTTCTGGGTTGAAACGGAACTTCCGAGGGTTGTCAATGACGCCATCCAAGACACCGTCTTCGCCGTCAAACATGGCGATCTGAGCCTCGACAATCGCCTTCCACTGAGCATCTGAAATGTAGCGCGTAGAGCTCACATCCGGCCAACCAATGCGCCGAGCAATGACGCCGCGTTGTGCCACAATGCGCAGCCAGTTGATGCCAGGCGACCCGGCGAGCACGCCGTCAAAGTCCTCGGGATACCACAGGGCGGCTGCGATGGCTTGACGACCTCCGGTGCTGCAGCCCGAGAAATAGCTGTACGAAGGCGGATGACCGTAGTACTGCCGGGTGAGGCTCTTGCCGGACACGGCCTCGATATGGACTGCCCGATGTCCAAAGTCCTCTAGGACCTCTGGCTGGTTGAGGAAAAAGTCGAAGCCTGAAGAGCCGTTGTGGCCGCCGTTGGTGCCGAAGGAGGCGAAGCCGAGTTGAGCACCAGACTGGAGGACGGCGTAGTCCATGCAGCCCGATATACCACCACCACCAGAGGCCAGCAGTCGTCGGTTCCAGTTGTCAGGGAACCATCCCTCCACGAGTGTCTGGCTCGTCTCGCTCGTGCGGACGTTGATGACGATGCGACAGAGGTTCGTCGTGGCGTTGGCAAACATATAGCCGCGTCTGCAGGATGGAACCAGGCCATCGAGGGGAATCTGGTCCCCTTGGGTAAAGTACGAGGCTGCGACGAGGCTTGCGTTCGCGACCTGGAAAGACTCCCCGAGTGTCGAGCACGCCCCTTCGCCCGGGCTCCTGGCGTCGCAGGTCTGCTGTGAAAGGGACAGACCGGGGAGCATGCCAGCTGGCACAAGCAAGCTACAACAGTATTGATTCAGCTTCATTTTTCAAAACAGCATGCCGGGGCTAGATCAGATGGTACTGAAGCAGATTTGGGGCATCACAAGCATATGTCTAGTCCTGTCAATTCCTGAAGCCCAACTAGTTCTTGGATGGCCCCGCAATCTGAATCCAACTATGATATGTTCACATCTTCGGATGATCTTGACTCCAAATTCGGCCGTTTTGCGGGGGTCGAATTGGTGTCGGTGGTGTGGGGTCCACCCGATCCTGACACGGCACAAGGCACCAAGTCACCGGCGGTGGACAGTGTACCACCGGCGATGGACAACGTACAACCGGCGATGGCGCAGCACTCTTCCATAGGAATTTGGCGCGCTCATATGGTAACTAAAGCGGATCAGGTCTAGCGCCCTGACTCCCCAAGCGTTTAAAGTTTGTAAGACACGGAAATGTACGGCACGCGCCTATTCTTACTTTTGTTGGTAGCAGTTGATTCGGCCCAACATGGCTCAGTGGTGGCGTGAGTCAAGTGGTGTCTGTCAGCGAGGGGTTCAAAGCTCAATACAGTACATGAATGGTCCGTATCGTTAGTCAGCCCTCATATCCTGGCCCCCTTTGCTATCCACAGACGACCTTAGGCGAATCAAACTTTATCCTGAAGCATACGCGCTGGTATAGTCTGACCAGGGAAATGGCAATGGGCCGACGGTGTCAAAGTCCGCATTATCAACCAGTGCAGGGGCGGGGTATCCCAGGTCCTGCGTGAGTGTCCACCCATCCCATGACATGATTCCGGCATATGAGGCCGGCAATACGACACCATCGTCTTCGCCGGATGTGGTTCTGGGTTGCGTGGCGCTCCAGGGCGAATCTAGCGATTGCGACCTGAGGTCGGGGCGTTGCGCAGCCGGACCGTGGAGATACTGCGGGGTGGCCATGTGGGCGGACACGCTCGCGTGAATCCCGGTGAGCGCCGTCAGCGAAGGCGAAGTTGGGGCGGTCGGGTTCTTGGACTGTCGTTGTCCCTGTTCTTGTTCGAAGGCATCATTGAACAACTGACGTATCCATTTGGAAATGACGTGGGAATCCTGGAACTCTTTGAGGGCAAGGAGCTTGTACTTGACAGATTGCAGAAGTGACTGTCGTTGGGTATCCGTCAGGCTTGAAGAGCAGGACTGAGTATACTGCGCCGTCATCGAAGAAAATATGGCGGATAAGCTAGAAATCGAAGGTCAGCTTTGATCCCTACTTGGGATGCCGGAAAGGTTGGGCAGTGCAGTCGCACATACCAGATCATTGGAAAAAAGCGAGCCTCAGAATGCGTGACGGATGCTTCTGTAAGGACCGTCATGGCGTCGGCCGCCTCCATGATGATGCGATTGCTGATTTGAAGTTGATCCATGGGGGGGTCAGACATTAGTCTCTGGGCTGACTGGTAGAGAATGATGCGGTAGAAGCTGGCGCCGACAGTTCATGTTAGCAAGGACAATGTCAGGCTCATCCCGCTCCAGACCTGAAGGAGGAAAACTGACTGATAGACCATGCTGAGAAGAATACCGAGCTGCGTCCGCGCACCGCGTGTGCCTTGGAAGATTGGAGGCACGCTCCGATACCACTCTTTCATCATTGTACCAATGGTGAGAAGGACCTGGGGATAATCAGAGGCGCAAAAACGATTGGCAGGTACTAAATATGCTCGCTGGATGGAGGATACTGTGGAAGGACCATGGTCAGCTTGAGCAACACATCTTATTCAGAGCCGGCGCATGGGTACCGACCAACGACCGAGAGTCGGGCCTGCGCGATTGCGTATGCTATCGTTTCTGGAGACTCGTCAGGCATGTCGTGGGCTGTCAAAGGCTCGATGTCACAGTCTTGATCGTTGATGAGCATGGGTTTTCCAAGGGACATGGACAGCTGTCGATCTCGGACCTGTTGGACATGACGTGTCAGAACGCGTGAACCTCATTTCTGGGAGTTTGTGCCGCGTTGGCTCTTCAACCATACTGACATAAAGGAGCCACCAGATGCGCCTCCACATACGGCCCATGACGGAAGGTATTTGAGTATTCTCCATGGTACGGTGCATACCCATGCTCTGGGCCAGGCGCACAGTACCAGCCATCCACCACAATGAGTCCCTACTCTTGTTAGGAGACCCGGACCAGTAGTGAAGCAAGTAAGAGCTCAGGAGAGAAGAGAGCCTGTCGTTTTCATCGTCCGAGTCAAAGGAAACTCTGGCCTTGGTGAAAAGGTCGTCCTCGGCCTCGATACGACTGTTGTAGCCAATACGATGCAGTACCCTTATGTCGCAGTGGATGGAGGCCACGAACAGCATGGCGCGAAGCAGCACCTGGGATACGGTGCCGTGTTCCATAGACTCGAGAAGCTGACGTCTGTTTACGATGGGACAGAAGGGATGAAAGATGTCGAAATATTGTTCGACAAGCTCCTTTGCCAGGGCTGGTGGCGGTAGATTAAGACTGGTGGGTGTAATCGAGGGACGGGCCTTGTCAGAGGAGACAGAGCTCGAAGCATCACCCTGTCCGCCGCCGCCGCCAGCCAAAACCGCGGCCCTAGGTGTGCTTATGCTGTCAGGCAGGGGGCGGTAGAGATGAAGGTGCTCATTGTTCGTGGTCTGGAGCACCCAAGACAGGTACCAGCTCTGGCCCCAAAGAGGAAGCGCCGGAGGAGACGATTCGGTCGCTTCCGTGGAGACGTGATCCAGAGTACCATGGCCAGTGCCAGTGTCGGTTAGCTTTCCTACATGGCATAGCGAGGCAAGGTCTACCGATATATCGGGAGAGTGTAATGACCTATCTGGTCTTGGCTGGGTGGCGATGCTCTGAGGCGTGGCCGTACTATCGGCGGGTTCATCGTGGGATCTGGGCGTATGGGCGGCTTGAGGACTAATCGCGGCGATGAAGCGGCCAGTTTGTGCCCTGGATGAGGTCACCAGTCAGATGTGTGCAGGTTTGTCAGTATGCCCACCTTACCTGGCTCGCTTCGTTTCCACGATCTGGCACACCCTCACACCAGCTCGCTCGCAGTTGGAGCACGGGCTCCCTTTGGTCTCAGCGTCGCACCGGATGTGCTGGCGTTTGCAGCGCGAGCACACAGCCGACGTACGTCTTTCTGCGCGGCTTCTGGAAGCTCGACGGGATTCCATTGCCTGCTAGTGGTGGTGCCTTGAGACATGCGTGGTTGTGATGAAGAGATGAACATTTGGGCGCCGCTCGATGTTGAAGGACGTTCTGAAGAGGCGGGGGTTGGGTGCTATAGCGCCTTGGTAGAGCCCCCCAGGGCCCGTAGCCCCCTGGAACATGCCTTCTACCCATCCGCCTTTGTCCACAAGCCACATCCCCCCCTGTACATGAACCTAAGGTACATTTCGTCAGCTGGTTTCAGGCCAACGTGATTGGGCTGTTGTTAGTCACGTTTCCTTATTGGTGGTGCAAACAACACTGAAAACCTAGACTCAGTTACGCCCGTCGTACCTGATTCCTCACCCGAGGTTCACATCATCACTGCGACAAATGCACACAATACCGAACCAATAACCTGAAGATAGAGCCGTTTGATAGTGGGATTCAAAAGGAGCACGAGACAGAGGGTACCCAAGGCTGGCAGCTTGGAAATTATTGTTCCCCAATGACCAGCGCCACCACTGCATCCGCCTCAGAGCTTGTAGCGGAAACCAAGCGCTTTGTCCCCCTTGGTCGCCATCTCCTCCTGGGTCATGATCTGGGTATCAGGCCCCAGCGAATCTCGATGCTTATTGACGCGCCGGCAGATGATATAGTATGCAGTCGTCATGATGAGTCCCAATGACACGAAGGCCAGGACCAGGCCGTGCCCCAGGCGATACCGCGGCGCGTCCGTCTTGCGATAGAAGTTTGACGCCGCCGCTCCGCCCATGGTGCCAAACCCGATCTGGATGGCCATGCCAATAGCGCGCTTCGTGTTCGGGGCGTAGTTGTTGGACGCCAGAGCCAGGAGACCGGGCAGGCCTGCGTTTTACCGTCCGGTCAGCCATGCGCGAAAGGACGGGAGGATGGGTGGAAAGCGGAGCACGGGGCAGAGTCTTACTTGGATAGATGCCGCACGCGGCGATGAAGCAACCGGCGTAGGTCAAGCCGGGGATGAACTTAGATGGGGCCACGGCGATGAGGAAGCCAGTGAAGACCGCCACATAGCCAACTAGGACGTACATATTGCGCCCGCCCGTTTTATCTGCGAAGTAACCGACGACAACAGTCGTGATAGTGGCTGTGGCATAGACGGGAATGGTCAGCAGCTGCGCCGTTTGGGCCGTGTAGCCAAGTCCCTTGATGATCTGTGGGAGGAAGAGCGAGAGGGCATAGACAGCTACAGCCTTGAGACAAAAGACATGTTAGTGAGCTGGCGGAGTGTATAAAGTGGATCACAAACGCACCATGCCCCAGTAGTTAATGCAGTGGAAAATAGTCTGCCAGTCCGTCAGGGCAGCCCATACATGCGTTCGGCGCTTGACATTGCCCTCGTTGCCCAGCGTGGGAGTCGACGTGCTTTCCACAGTGGCACTATGCTCGAAACCAGTGTTGTGCAGCATCTGGAGCAAGACACGTTTATCATCGTCTGAGAGAAACTTGCAAGTCGAAGGCTCATCCTGCACCAGGGCATAGGCAGCAAAAGCAACCAGAACGGTAAGAATACCCTCCAAGATGAAGCTACCACGAGTTAAAAAAAGGATCTATCCGTTTCTGTTTCTGTACGAAGCAGAACGAGTAGATGTTGGGGAACTTACATCCATCTCCAGCCTTCCAGCCCGCCCACGCCGTCCATCTTGTCAATCAGGTACGCGAGCAGGCCGGAAAAGGCTCCAGCCATCGATGCCGCAGCAAAAACGATTGACAGACGGAGTTGCGCGTTTTCCCTGGGATACCACAGAGACATGTAGAACGCGATGCCCGGGACTACTCTGCCGTTAGTCTTGACGCGCTCTCCAAACCAGTGAGGCTGGTGAGACTGTATATTTCACTCACACAGCCCGGCTTCCGTCACTCCAAGGAAGAACCTCGCTGCGAGGAGTCCCGAATATCCTTGTACGATTCCCGTTAGAGTAGTTGCGATGCCTGTGATTTTGCTCGTCAGCCTTATCTGTTACCAACCCCATTACTAGAATGTAATTCCATCAACGCAAACATAAACTTACCCCACAACACCATGATCGTAGGCAGCCATCGACTAGGTTTAAAACGGACGAGCAGCAAATTGCAAAATGGCTCGAAAAAGCAGTATGGAAAGAAGAAGATAGTCAGACACCTGGGAGAGGAGGAGAGTCTATGTTAGCTGGGAAGAATCTAACAGATAGATTCGGATGCGAATCACCAGTTGTATTGTTGGGGTTCAAGTCCAATATCTTCGGAAAGACCCAGGATGTTCGCATTGCCAATGCTTCCTGCTTGTTGTAAGCAAAGTCCGGATACAAGCGAATACATGGGATTCGGGGCTGCGCACCTCGGTCGAGGAAGCTAAGGAGGTACAAGACGGTCAGAATAGGGATAACTCGCAGATCGACTCTTCGTAGAATCCTGTTGCGCTGTGTCTCAGTCACAGAATCTTCTGAGACCGCCTCGGGGCCCAGGCCACTGTGAAGCTTTTCTTCGACATGCATCGAATCTGCTACGTTGTTGGCCTTGATTGGCATTTCGCACGATTAGAGTTGAGAGTAGACGGAGTGATGTATGTGTAATGAACAGCGATGGATTTGGCCAAGTTTGAGAAGCGTTAAATGGGGGTTTTGTGGAATATCTGCGTCTCGCGGGCTCTTCTTGAGTTGATGGTCGGAGAACTAGCAGAGCTGAGACCTCCGGGCAGGCTCCAGGCTCCAGGCCCCATACTTCGATCCCCATACCCCGGACCCCATATTCCAGCCTTCATCATCTGCCTCTTTCCCCCAGGTGCGCAAACAGGAAGGACGAGTAGTCGCAGGGAAATGACCAATGACCGTTGACAAAGTGGCGCGTCAATGGCGTCGATGGAATAGGCTTGACACTAGGTAGGAGTAGACCAAGGGCTGCAGGCGATTCATGACCCCTGCCACCGGCTGTGGTCAGCATCTGACCCGAGATGGCATCCACACCATCGCCTGTGGTCTCCATTCCCGGTTCTCGACGCCTAGCCTATGAACTAACATCCTTTCTGCTCTTGGGGATAAGTCCTTACTGACGATCGGATCTCCCTTACCGCGCTTACATGTCCGGTTTCAGCTGCTCACTGCACGAACGCGGAGGGATCGATCGGAGTTGGATTGTGGATAAGTGGAAGTCATTGCGGGTTGGGACTGTGGGTTTCATTCAGGCTGTAAATCATAAAATAAATATGGTTTTCTGACTATATGATAAGGGGAGTAACAGAGCGCCCAGAACGCGTCCATCAGTACTCATTCTTTTCCAGCTCCCCTATTTGTCTCTCCCACGATGGCCCAAAATGAAGATCAGAATGGAGTGGCCCCGGCTGGCTTAGTGAGAGAGCCCGGGAGGTACATCGGTTTTCCAGCAGTGGACCACGGTGCCGTTAACGATCAAGGAGATCTTATGCTGAACCGGTGGTCACACTTTGTTACCAAACAACATGTTCATCCTGCTGCCCAGGTCAGTCCAGGCTGGAATACGACATCTGGCAGATCATCCGCTAATATCGCTTATCCCTTCTAGTCCATGCTGTACGCCGCTGGCGTGCCAGATAAAGAGGCCATGGCTTCAAACCCCCACGTTGGCGTTGCTTCCGTATGGTGGGAAGGAAACCCATGCAAGTGAGTCCCGTCCTCCGAGCTACGGTATCCCACTGGTAGTGATAGGAATATAACTAACCATGATTCGACATATAGCATGCATTGTAAGGAACTCATGAGCCCTTGAAGCTTTGAGGAAGCCTCTATTCTGGCCAGCCAATTCTGGCCAGCAAGTCTCAATTCCTTGACTTTAACTGATTCGTATGTACGACATTAGTGCTCGATCTCGGCCGGACGACCAAGCGGGCAGTCGAGAAGCAGGGATTCATCGGGTGGCAGTACAATACAGTCGGAGTCTCGGACGCGATAACCATGGGCACCGAGGGCATGCGCTTCTCTCTACAGACGCGAGAAATCATCGCTGACAGCATCGAGACGGTCACATGCGCACAACACCACGATGCCAACATCTCCATTGCCGGGTGCGATAAGAACATGCCCGGCGTGGTTATGGGCATGGCGCGGCATAATAGGCCGTCGATCATGATCTACGGAGGCGCCATCAGCCCCGGGTACTCCAAGCTGCTCAAGAGGAGAATCAATGTGGCCAATGCGTTTGAGGCCCTCGGAGCGTATCAGTACGGTACGCTCCCGAAGCCTGTCGACCCGGCCTGCAGTGCCGGTACCGAGGAGGTGCTAGAAGATATCATTCGCGGTGCATGTCCAGGAGCCGGCGCCTGCGGCGGCATGTACACGGCGAACACGCTGTCCTCCTCAATCGAAGTCATGGGTCTCTCCCTACCAGGTTCGTCCTCCAATCCGGCCACGTCACCTGCCAAGTCGAGGGAATGCGAGAGAGCGGGTGAGGCCATCCGCGTGTGCATGGAGAGAAACATCCGCCCGAGGGACCTGATAACCTCCAAGTCTCTGGAGAACGCCCTGGTCCTCACCATGGTCCTCGGGGGCTCGACCAACGCTGTTCTGCACCTTCTCGCCATTGCCGATACGGCAGAGGTACCCCTAGGTCTGGCGGACGTTCAGCGTGTCAGCGACAAAGTTCCCTACCTCGCTGATCTGGCCCCGAGCGGGCGGTTTCTCATGGCCGACCTGTACGATATCGGAGGTATCCCAGCTGTGTGTAAGCTGCTCATCGCCGTTGGCCTCCTCGACGGCAGTGTCATGACGGTGACAGGAAAGACCCTGGCGCAGAACGTTGAGCCGTTCCCTTCACTGCTGCCGGACCAGGAAATTCTCCGACCCCTATGGAAGCCCATCAAGCCATGCGGCCACATTCAGGTTCTCCGGGGGAACCTCGCACCTGGGGGAGCTGTCGCCAAAATAACGGGGAAGGAGGGTGACGAGTTCAAGGGCAGGGCCATGGTGTTTGACAAGGAAAAAGCGCTAAACGCGGCACTCGATGCTGGCAAGATCCCGCGTGGCGACAACCTGGTCCTCGTCGTCAGATACGAGGGACCCAAAGGCGGCCCTGGTATGCCGGAACAGCTGAAGGCATCAGCATCCATCATCGGTGCCAAGCTCACAAACGTGGCGCTCATCACGGACGGGCGGTATTCGGGGGCCTCTCATGGTTTCATCGTTGGGCACATTGTTCCCGAGGCTGCATTAGGAGGACCTATTGCACTCGTAAGGGATGGTGACATGATCACCATCTCCGCAAGCATCAATGAGCTCAGCATGGACGTCAGCGATGAAGAGATGGCAAGGAGAGCCGCAGATTGGAAGCCACCCAAGAGCGATGTTACGCGAGGCGTCCTGGCAAAGTATCGCCACCTTGTTGGGTCAGCCGACAGGGGTGCTGTAACAGATCTTTTCTAGTTTATCTGACATATGATGGGAGAGTTGTAGGGAAACCTTCACCCTCCACGTCAGTTCTTGAGAGCTTACACGGGTTGGAATCTGTCAGTTTCGGGGTAGTTATACGCACTACGTCAGATCACCATGCCCCACGTAGCCATTGTCTCCCAGCGCCACATCGCGTGTAGCTTGGCATTCTTATCGAGCAGGGTTATCTGTACGTCGCCTGCGAGCATGTCGGTAAGTAGCACCCGGGAACCATTCTTACCCGTCGAGGTGCCCCAGCAGCGAATCAAGATAAGCGGGCGGTAGTGTCCTGAAGGCCGTCTTTGTGCACCTGCAAGGAGAACAAGGGCGCATGCTGTATCCCTTACCACTTACCACGTCGATAATACCACTCTCGAGTGAAAATACGAGGGAGCTCCGGATTCGAGCTTTATAGGCATGGTAGGACAACATGTGAAGAACCGAACAGTGCCTGGTAGCTTCTGCAAGATGAGTGAATGCCCATCTATCCTTCGACGATGCAGGCACTTTAAGGTATAACGATCAGTCGACATCTACGGCGGCTCTAGCAGCACTTAGTTGTTGGTAACCAGAGCCGCGGCAAAGGACAAGTCACGTTCGATTCTGACAATTTGAGTATCAAACGTAGTGGAGCCGAGTCATAACACGGAATAATAATAAAGGAAGCTAGACTAAAAGGGAATTAAATGAGAAGACATATCTTTAGGTGCTTTAGGCTTAGGTAGTAGAGAAGCTAAATCGCCTTAAGCACCTACGTACTAAGAAGAATTCTCTTTATCAGCGTAGCTCAGTATTAAGATAGAAAACTAGGGTATATAGTATCTCGATGAGTTAGATACCGCGGATCGGTAGGAGTCCGAGGCAGTAGTCACGGGTTAGTCAGCGGCTGGATTCGAGGTTATTAGCTGGATTTCCCTGGATTACTTCAACAAACCGGAGTTACTAGACTTTCTTATAGTTGGTAATGACGTCTTTGAAGTAAATTGTAAAATACCGAAAGGCTACCGCCCGTATACTTATTCTATAAGATCTCTTTAAGCTTTTTTTCACTAAATTTAACGCCATTGGATCATGGCTTTAGATGCGCCCCTTCATTCCGTCTTCAGCCATCTTCAGGACAGGCCGGAGAGTATTCACCCTGTCCCAGAGACTCCCGAGACCCGCCTCACGCCCCTTAGCATCTTCCCGCCTGAAGAAGTCTTCGGCAGACTTAACCCGCCCGGGATGGATCTCGTCGAGGAGCTTAAAGTCCCGCCGGATCACCCCCTGATTGCCGCCCGAGTGCTTCCACATTGTCCAGAAGCCGCTAAAGTTCTGGCGCATGCTCATCGCCGCAGGATCCTCGAGGGTCGAGTTATAGGCCGCCACGCTCTCGCCGTTACCGAGTGGTCCCTTCGTCCAGTAGTCCTCGACGGAGGTGTCGATATACCGCGCCGGGTGGCCCGTCACTTTTGAGAAGGCCTCAGCGAGGTCGGAATAAGGAATAAGGTCGATAGCGACCTCAAGGTCCATGCCGCTGGCCCGCTCAGGGTTGTCGAAGAGCCAACGGGCGTAGTGCTCACAATCGTCGAGGTCGACGTGGGCGACTGCGCCCTCGCCGAGGGGCACGCGCCAGGTAACGACGCCGTCCTCAATAGTAGGCGACATAGGCGTATAGGCGCCAATGGCCATAGAGATATACGGCCCCGTTGTGAAGATGGCAGCCTTCATTCTGTCTGCGTTCCGGGAATTCTGCTGCTGAATCCAATCGCCGATTCTTCCCTTGCCGTCGTAATGGCCCGTCCTAAACTTGTGATCATACCCGCTCTTCTTATACACGAAATCCAGATTCCCATAGACGAAGAACTTAATGCCCTCTTCAATCGCGAGCTCGTACGCCCGCATAGCCCAGAACATCTCTGTCTTCTCGCCGGCGTTAAAGCCATCAATGTTGACGAAGGCTCGCTCGGCGCCCCGGAAGCCGGCGCGCAGGTCGGCCTCGCTAGCGAAGGTGCCCTCCTGTAGCTCAACGTTGCCGAGGGCGAGGAGCTGCTTGGCGCGGGCAGACGTCAGGTCGCGAGTGAGGGCGCGGACGCGGTAGGCGCCGTCCTTGACAAGACCGCGGATGACAGGAATGCCCTGGGCGCCGGTGCCGCCGATGACGAAGACGAGGGGGGCCATTTTTGTCTGATGCGTATTTTATGAGAATATGTGTGAGTAGTTGCAGTGAAGACGTTGGTGTGTTGAGATAAAGTTTGAATGTGCTTCGAATGATTGAGGGTTTATGATTGCGTCTTTATTTATATGTATAAGGTAGGTTATGGTACCTTTCAGCGGCGAGTTAAAGCTTCCGGGCGATCATGATAAGTTCCTGCGAGAAGTGGATAAAGCCTCCGGGACATCGGTTTTGACTCTGGGATAGATTGGACGAATCGCTGGCTGGGAAATCATTCGCTGAATACATTACTGATGATACGCTGTTCATCGGTATGATTACTAAGGTGTCGTTGTCGTTAGGTACCTTAGTCATATGGAGTATTGTAGTGATATTAGGGAAATGCCTGAGGAGGGTTTCTGGAATATTTCGATCTTGCATGTCTAACGGAGGGTGTGTTCGGCCAATCCGTAACCGGCAATCACTAATCCTTCTTGAGTGGATGACGACTTTTCTCGACGGGTACTACAGCATCCCGTCAGCGAGTACTACCTCCCTCCCACCCCCACCCCCTTTAGTATGTCCTGGGAAATGGTCCGTCTCGTTGGATGACTAAAACACAAAGACAAGTAATCTGCAGCCTGTAGCCACGGCAGGATTGAAACTTTATTCTCCTTCGGTAAAATTAATGTATGTGTCCAATCATATGAACTCGATGGTTTAGGTCAGCCGTCAAGTGGATCTCTAATAAAATCTAAATTCAAACATGCCGTTAAAGGAGCGGATGCTTTTAGCAGAAACCCTCCCGGCACGTCCAATTAGATTTTTGGGAGGAGCCGGTGCATCACGTTATCTAGAAACCTCCGGCTATCTCCAATGAGCCCGAAAGACTGGGGTTACGCAACAGCAGCATGGAGTGTCTGACCAAGTGGCTTCGGTATCACTGAATGCTAACTGGCTAATAGATAAGCCGCCGCCTTTGAATGTCAGATTACAAATGAGATTTCCTAGCAAGGCAGTGTCATACTACCATCTTGGGTGGTCTTAGGTAAGGAATACATCAATAGGTATAAAGGTCACAAAGGACCGCGAATCTTGGAACAGGAAGGATTGATAAATCAAATCGCCAATACATACATTCATACACGCCAGAACCTTGACTCCAACACTCTATTATTCTTCAATTTTCGCTTTTCGCAATGGCTTACCAGGAGCTGACGGATACTTCAGCGGTCCAGAAAGCCATCGCATCAATTGATCCAGACAAGCCAGTCTATATGCTCAATCTTCTGAAATTCCGGCCCATTGCAGTCTATGACCCCTCGAGCCCACCTGAGATTCTATCTCTTCCCCGCTGCAGCGGCCGCGAAGCCTGGCAAGAACGTTATGTGCCGGCCTTTTTTGCCCTTCCGACTATGACCGGCACCCAAGTTCCATTTTGGGGCAAAATGGTGGGAAAGGTTCTTGGGCTACAGGATGATGAATGGGATGAGATGGTTCTTGTGAAGTACGAGAATATTGGTGTCTTCAAAGATACTATCATGGGCGAAGAGTATGCGCGAACTTCTGTGCCCCATCGGGTCGCTGCGTTAGCAGATGCGAGACTATTTGCTTTTGAGCTATTGGGTACTATATAAGTCTCTTGTGTAGAAAGGTGTTCTACGACACGGTCCTGCCTGATCTACTCTCTTTAGAAAGTACGCTGGAACCTCAGGAGAACTAGCTTCCTATTTGAGAAATTCACGTTCTTGCTAGAAAACATCGCTTTCGTTCTATGTCCTCCTTCATACCGCGTAGCAGGGATAACGGAGGCAGGGCCCACCGCTCCGATCTGAAGCTGTAACACCGGGACTTCATCCAAGAAGTATGCTACTGCTGGGAAGAAGGGGAAGAAGGCGGAGTAAGTGCTGTTTGAGGTGACAGATAGTTGGGTACGCTCACAGACAATCTGAGCTCCATAATTTCTACATAACTTTAAGGCTATATGGAAGAAATTGTGCACTTCACCCCGACAAGGTGATTTGGCGTTCGGATTCGTCTTTTTCTCAGAGGTCGAAGAGGAGGTAAAAGGGAAGTGGTAGCTGGTAGGATTGGTCTATTGCTGGTCGTGTCAGTGATCCCAAAATCGTTCTTGAGGTCAATGCCTTGCCACTTCGCTCAGAATGGCCTGCACAATGAGCCGTTGACGTGTTAACGATGTTCTCGTGGTCCATGGAGGATCAGGGGGAGCGAGATGGCTGTGTATACGGTCATCTTTGGGGGCTTAGGATGCGCCTACGTTCACGATAGATCCTGAGCTTGCGTCGTTGGCTTCAGCGTAGCCACAGCTCGGGGGATACCCCCGACGGAATCGTATTCAGTAGCTGAAGCAAGTCAATGAGGCTCCGGTCAACGCATGCGGCCGCAGCCAGCCCAGCCGAGACCCTATCCGCTTATGTTTGTACCACGATTTTAATCCACTTTGGGAACATGACAGCGGTCACAACGGACAGCTTCGCATATGTAGGCCAGCACCAGTCTGGCCATGTTACCCCGTAGAGGGATATTAACTAACGTATCTAAAGATTAGATACTAACCTCATTTCCCTTTCAATATGTTCTTAATGTCCTGGCGAATCCGGTGTCCTAGACAGGCTTCCAGACTTGATGTGCGTAGGGAAATAGTATACATCCCTTGCCTATAGAAGAAAGTACTCGAATGACTAACGCGAGAAACCTCGTATTCTGGTCTAATTTCTTCGGTATGCTTGGCGAGAGCTGGCAGTAGGTTGAATAGAGTTACAAAACCGCAGCCTCCAACACGGAGAAGCTGTCTTGGTCCGAGTCAAGCAAAGCCAGTGCGTCGAATGGGATGGTTACCATGGGAGTCGTATGCCCAAAGTCGACGCTGAACAAGATTGGAAACTTGTTTTCCGCCAGACGTCCTTCGGTAAACAACTCCTTAATAACACCAGCATACCCATCCCTTGCCTGAACCGTGTCGTACCCAAACGGCCTCCCCACGACCAGTCCAGCCGCTTCGTCAAACACGCCATGAGCAATCAGATCCGCAAAACCGGCGCGAACTCGACCGAGTGGGAGCCCCTCAGTTTCATTATCCCCCATGGCAGTCTCGAGAAAGACGATCCGGCCCCGCCAGTCTGGCGCGATGGCCTTGACTCCATTCAAGCGAGCAACCACCGTGAGACAGCCTCCGAACAGCCTCCCCTGCGCCTTGCCAGGTCTCAGCCACGTCCAAGCGGGTGTAGGGCTCAACTCCGGCGCCTCGTCGCTCACCGAATCGAGGAAGCATGGTGCCAGGTTGGGCGCATACGTCTGCGAACGGGCGATCTCGCCAAGGGGCTCCGAGCTGGCGATGGCGCGGAAGAGATGTCTGACGCAAAATGCAAGCGGTGAGGCCTCGTCCTTGACTGAACTGTTTTCTCCAAGTTCCGGGATCGCGCCGGGCCCGTAGAAGCTGCGCAGGCCGGTCAACGCGTGAAGGAACCAGTGAAGACCAGTAATGTCTGAGAAGCCCACGACGATCTTTGGATTGGCCCGGATGACTTGGTGCAGATCTGTGTCGGCGATCAGAGATGGAAGAAGCTCTGTGAAGGATGGCCCTCCAATGGTACAGATAATGGCCGAAATGTCGGGGTCTGAGAAGGCGGCTCGAATTTCTGACAGTCGATTGTTGATGGACGACTGAATGCCAGTGTCAGGTGTGAAGAATGTTTTTATCTCATATCCCCGATCTTGGAGAACATTCGTTGCCCGTTGCATGACAGCTGGCAGTTGGTCATTCAGGCGCGCAGAGGGGCTGATAAAGCCGATCGTGGCCCCGGCTTCAAGGGCTTTGGGAATGATGTTTGACGACATGGTTTTGGTGGTTGATCTGGTCTTCAGCGATGCGCAATCTGAACCTGCGAATGTGTAGGAGGGAAGCATGAAGCTGACGCGCGGAGTCACACTTGAGGCTGGCGTCATCAAGTTACATGGGGCTACTTCGTGTTGCAGAATGGCGTGATAATTTAGCTCTTACACTAATCCATGCTGCCGTTCTTCCGGTACACCTCCGTCTCTAAGCCTGGGAAAGACAGTGTCCCCTCAGCCGGCTGACATCCCAAGCGGAATATCTCAATTATCCCCACCATAGTAGTTGGTCTCAAAGGCCTGAAGCTCAATGGGGACGTCTGTAAGGACAGTCTCGTTCAGAAATAGGCGGTAGAGCTCGTCTTTCTGTGACTTTGACTCCGTCTCGTTCAGACTGAAAAAACGGCCATCAATTTCAACCAGGTCGGGCTCAACAGAGCCTGTACAATAGGCGATGGGCTCTTCCGTGATGTCGCGCTTGCCGATGCCATGTTGCCAGGTCTGCCCATACAAAGCAGAGATGAGCTTCCCGGATTGGGCGATGCAATTGTTACTGCCCCCTTGGCGAGCCAGTAGCGGTTTACTGCAGGACATATCGCCCTGTCGAACCCAACTATACATAGAAGAGACAGGTAAGCGTAGCCCCGATGTAAGAGATGGAAGTGATCGCCATGCAACTTACGCGACGTGCAGCATTCTGCTATTGCAGTGCAAACAGCTCGCTGCATAGTAGAATTCCACAGTTGGCCGGCAGCACGTGCGTTGGGCGATGTTCGAGCATATGAGCCTATTTCCATTGCAAGAATAATCTCGGTGGTATAGACGGAGATCCACGGCAGACGCTATGGGCAGGAAATGGCCGAATATAGCCCCTCCGAGGAGCCACTGAGAGGCCACAATCATGATGGCACAAATGGTTGGCTTTGTTAGAGAAGTGAATCGTTTGGTGCTACAAAGAATGAGGGGCCGGAAGCTGAGGAAACACGCACCTCATATAGAAGACAGCTTTGTATCCCTCGAACGGATACCGGCGGCCCTCCGCTCACCTGGCGACCAACAGAAGGGGACCAACAGAAAAGTACCTCGGCGAGCTGCATTCATCGACTCATTGGCGCAGGTCGGAAGTCTGTCAACCAACAGCACCAAAACCTGGCCAACCACAAGGTCACACCGAGCAAGGGTCGTTCAGGCTAATATTGATACCTTGACACGAAGTCAAGTTGCGTCCAAATCTGTGCTTCTGCGTCTTTTGTGGCAATGGTGCATGTGGCATGAACTGTCGTGGATCTCAGCACAGGCGTCAAAAGTTTGCACAAAAAGACCATCATATGTTTGCACAGTTGGACGTGCGAACCAATAGAGTCCGAGCAGAGTTGGACATTCTCCTGTGCCTATTTCTTTGGCCTCTTCTGACTGAAGGCTCAGTTCCTCTGTTCGACAAATACCTCGCCGCGCAGATTAGCTCACAACTATAGGCCATGACGTCTCCAACGATTAACTGAGCATCCAATTTGAGTAGTAAATCCAGCATCTCGGTCTATAATATGAGGTACAAAATCTGGTTGTACATTGGAAAAGACGGCAACAAGGGATTGGCGTGGAGATATTCGCAACACTACGGATGCTTGCGATCGCCAATACAATAACTTTCCTGGACAGTGGTATCAGCTGACCATTGTTGGACACTTCCGGAGGAAACGCCCTCAACGACAAAGCCATCTCACATCATTGCGTAACCAAATACAACACAGCTCTGGGCCCCGTGAGCTTTCCCAAGTTGCGGCGGTATTCAACATCGTCTTGCCAAGAGGACTGTCCTTAAAATTCCACAAGTTCCATCTTAGTCACAGTAGAGCAGCTTGTGAAAAAAGAGGGTCTAATTCCTCAATATATCGTCTTTCCAATTCGTCATCCAGACGCCAGAGCTTATAAGCCAGACTGGGCTGCAGAACACGAACTACATGTGAACGAGTCAAAGTCCAGTGCTCAAGCTCACCTAGTACTGATTCTTCTTGATGTTATCCGTCACCTCCAACATCCGATGCTCCCTCGTGGTACCAACATACACGTTGTAGTGCCAGTTGTGCGACTTCTCCTCTCGGCAAAACAAACACTCGACATCTCTCTTCTCTCCTCCGAGCCCCAGCAGACCCTTGACGTCACCCAGAAATCCTTTGCTAGCTGCGCCTCTCTCTGTGTAACTGTCAGCGCTTATCCAGATCAAAAGGAGGCGTGTACGTTACCTTCGATCTTCTTGGCAGCTTCATCCATCAACTGGAGTGATTCGTTGATGAACGCCCTCTCCACATCGCCCACCGGGCTGCCGAGCACATTCCGCGCCCTGTCCATTGGCGTTTCCTTTCCAGTGCAGTCTCTCAGTCGGGGATCGGCGCCGCGGTCCAGGAGAAACTTGACCAGGTCCAGGCTCTCGTTCCGCCCGCGGTCCTTGCCAGTCTCGTCATCCATACGGCCGGGGTGCTCAAGGGCGGCATGCAGCGGGCGGCCCTTGTTTCTGCGCCAGTCTGTGTTCAGGTCAAGCTCGTTGACGTCGTGGCCTGCATCGAGGGCTTGTTTGGCCCACTCGAGGCGGGTTGTGATGTCGTCAAGACTCTGGCCGATCTCTGCGAATGGAGACGGCCCAAGGTGGGCAATCGCCGAACTCTCCGCTTGGGTTTCTTCTTGCGACATGATGCTTGTAATTACGGCGGTTGCTATTCGGGAGAGAAATTAGACCGTGGATCAGAGATGCAGTCAAGATGAATTTGTCGGGATTGGAGATTTACATGTGATGTTGAGAACAGGTGTGATCAAACGGAAGCACTCCGGGATCAGGGCGCTGTTGCTGTATTTATTCAGGCTTCCATCCATAGTAAGCGCGGAGATAATGCGCCTGGAGTCATGGGTGCTCCGCCCCGATCGACAGGCCGCGTTCCACGTGTCGGGCTCCTGCTAGGGCGCCAATCAAGACCGTTTTAGCACACGCAGCGATGATGTAACAGCGCACAAGCGCTGGTGACACAACTGATGATAGCTTCAAGCAGACGTCGACCGCGAGGGTGTTTCGCCCACGACGGATTTCGCGCCAGAAAAAAGATTTGCGGAGCACATACAAGGGAAACATTTGGATAAGGCAAGGCATGACACGGTGTAAAAAAAAAATCGACAACAATTAATGGCAAGAAATCAAGAAGCTTATCAACTTTGCCCACGAACGCCAAATGCCAACATAATTCCGTGGTAGGAGCCCAGTCGTCCACCACAAACCGCCACATAGCTTCCTAGCGCTCCGTTCACCTCTGCCTCTCAGTTGGGTCCCAAGACGCCTCGCCATACGGGGCGTTGACGGTTGCATGGTCGATCTTGCCGCCTGCGTTGTACACTGAGCCAGCCCAAACTTGGTAGCCCGCCTTGCCTCCGCCGGCCTTAGGATCGTAATTAACGATGAGCTTGCCGTTAGCCGTATCGTGGTTTTCGGAGATCGACTGGCTCGTGTAGTACATCAAGTCCTTAATGTCGTTCTTCGACAGCCCGGGGATCTTCTCCACGACCTTGGCCTTGATCTGGTCAATTTGCGGGGCGTACTTGATCGTCCTGGTGGTCGTATCGACCTTGGTGAAGATGAAGACTTGGACGTCCTTGTCCTCGTTCTTGTTGAAGGCGAGGCACGTCAACGCGTCGTGGAGCTCCTGGATCACGTCCAGCTGGAACGTCTGCTCGCCATCAGGCGACCCGCCGTGCTTTTCGAAGGCTCCCTTGAGGGTGGGAATTTCCCAGTGGTGGGACTGGAGACGTCAGAAGGATGGCACGCGACAGACAGGATGGGACATACCATGTAAGCACCCTTCTTCGAGGCGACGACAACAGATGTGCAGCCACACATTCCCTTGACGCCAATCTTGAAAGGCTTGTTGAGGAACTCGCGATAGCGGGCCGTGTACTCGTCGTCATCCGTGTGAGGGATGTTGACGACCGCGCCGCTGTTCCAAGCGTCCTTGAACCAGCCGTCGAGCTGGCCTGGGTTAGGCCGGTCGATGTCTCTCTTCAGCAGAGAGAGCTCATCCTCGTCTGTCTCGTTGGCCGAATAATAGTCGTCGCGTGTGATCAAGGGGGAGACGATGTCCCGCGTCGCTAGGCACTCGGCCTCATCACCACAGGTCTCGATGGTGCAAAACTCTTCAGGCTCTTGGCGGATAGCAAGGCCTTCACGGGTGAGGAGATCTTCGCCAAGGCTGACTTTTGGCCAGGGGTTGGCAGCAGCCAGGCCGAGGAGACTTATGCTCCAAGCCAACTTTGTAAAATGCATGATGTGCTGACGTCTGTGTAAAAAATGAGGTAAGGAAGTAGGCAGTATGATATCGTGAAGACCGATGATCAAGCGGAAAATGTGTGGAAGGGAAAGACTTCGATAAGCAAATTCGCAGCCGACGGGTTGTCAAAACACGCGAAACCGCAAAGTCTAGTAGAGAACAGGACAGACCGCGGTGCTAGTGCTGTGCAGGTAGGGATGTAGAAATGAACAATGGCAGGTGCCGGTGCTGGTCGGTTCACGGGTAACAACAGTCGCTGGCTCTGCAATTTCTAGGTGTTGTCCCAAGCCTTGATAATATGACGAGAGAGGGCTGTGTTGCGGCCGCCTGCCGGCGCAGTACCTGAGTTATTCTTGGGATCGAGGCAAGGCCGCGGAAGTAGGGGGGTTGGCCAGGGCTCTCAGGGGTGAGCCATCGTCGCTTGCATATCCTTGCTTCCCTGTAGTTGTGGCCCTTCCACGTCGTAAGGCTAGCTAAGCGCGAAATCCTTCAGCCATCAGCGTCTGCATGAAACATTTACCCTTGTCTGTCATCTCAAAGGCCGCACGTCGGCGGATACCTGCCTCCCTGTCAGCACCATAAGCGCTGAAGGATGCATCGGTACTGCAGGCTTGATTGGTAGCTTGGCTCTTGGTCATCGAGGACAGGGGTGGTGAAGTTGTATTCGAGCGGGGGAGCACTTTAAGCATCGACTAAGCCTCGTTGTGGGATGCATTGGGGACTTTTGTCTAGTGCCTGGACCCCTGACTATCTCTTGGAAGGGTCCCTGGACGCTTGGGGTCCAAAAATGGACGGTGAGATGCCAGGAGATGAACTGGTCACGGCTACCACTCCGTGTTGTCCTCGTTCTCGGCTAGCCTTGTCGATGTGCAGGCATGGGCTGAGCACTTTGCTTGCGAGCCGATGATCGCACTTTTGTCTCTTGGGTCAGATATAAGCCTCTCAGCCATCCCATGTCTCTTTTGGCCCCTGGCTCTGTGTACATGCCAGGCCATAGATATCATCACTCTCTCATCTGCCCACCTACTGCACGCCTCCAAAACACTTACCATCTTACACTTTCGAGTTTGACGCTTCCCAACATGTTCGCATTCAACGTCATGATGCGCTTCTTCGTCTGCCTCGCCGTTGCCGTTGGCCTCGCCGATGCCTACAAGCTCACCTTCTACGGCGGCCTGCAGTGCCGCGGCGCGAGGCTAGGTGAAATCATCGGCGGTCCCGGACTGGGCTGCCGAACAGACTACAACGGTGTTGCGTCGGCTGTCATCGTGGAGAGTACAGGTTCCGTCGATGACCCTTTCACGGTGGTCCTCTACAGCTCCAACGACTGCAACCCCGATACCATCATTACCCACGGCGACGAGGATGACTCTTGCTTGACTGCCAACTTCAACTCGTACGAGGTCTGGAATCTGTTCGACTAGGTATGTTGGTCTCGGTCGCTAAAAGCGTTGGGTGCACCACTGACTGGGTGTCCCTAGAATATTCAAAGCCTGGAAACACTAAAAGGAAACACAAACACTTCTTCATGGTACGGGCGCTGGGGGATGGCTTCTGGATCTGGGCTTGGTCAGGGTTCGAACCAAGGCGTGATTTGGGTCTGTCTGGTGTAGCATAGAGATCGGACGTCGATCGTTGTCTAGGTAGACAATGGTACGGGATGCCTAATGCAAATGTTGATGTTGCCAATTGAGATCTTCATTACACAAGCTATTTGTCTATCCCCGTTTGTGACTTGGGCGCCAACCTGTCCCGACGCACTCCGACGCACTCTGCTCTCCAGACATCTGCTCGGTTTGACTGCTTCGATTCCTGCACAAATTCGAGCAAGTCTTCACAAACAGTTGTCTTACAAGACGCGCCAGCACAGCATCTCCCCGCGCCAGCACAGCATCTCCTCGCGCCACTAAAGCAGAGCCTGGGTCATCGCAGCCCATGCAGGCGGACCCTAGCGGGAGTCCACTGAGAATAGATTTAGCGGCCGAGAACCCGCCTGCTTGCAGCTCACAGCCGCCTTGGAGCCCGGGAGATGCTAGCGGGATGCCCGCTAGAGTGACCCAGAAATCCCCCCAATTATAGGGCTGTGGGGACGTAAACGGAAGAGCGTAGAGGAGCCGGCTCTGGCCTCGCTTTTCGTCTCACTCTCGAGCGCCCAAAGGATTCCCGAAGCATTGATGGCGCCCACCATATGTCTTACTGCGCGTGAGATGCTGCAGGGGTTAACGAACCAAGCGCTTACACTCGACTCCAGATCGCCATTCCAACCCCCTGAAATTACCGAGCACCAAACGAAGGATTCTACCCCTGTTGGACCTGTAATTTAAGCTTACTGCCGAGTCAAGGCACTGCCATCAGCCCTGTTTGCCCATCCTCCACACCAAGATTGGAGGCATTTGGGGGCCAGCCAAGCGCGGCGTGTCATGCAGCAAGGGTAGAGATGAGCTGCTGAATATAACTTGAGGCCTTGCTGGGGACCTGCAGGCTGGCATCAGCTCAGCCCCCTGAAACCTGATCTGACAAAAGTCCTTCTGTGCCTAAACTTGGAAAGCCGAGGGCGGCACTTTGATGACCATTATACCCCCGAACTCAGAGCATATCCTTACAAAAGTCTTTCTGCACCCTTTGGTACACATCTCAGCGACTCCACAGGCTTGCCGCCTACGTTTGTTTCTTTCTTCAGTGCCGAGTTGAACAGCCAAAGTGCTCTGTGTCGGTTCCCCGTAGAGGCTACCATCATGCATTTCTCTAAGGCTGCGAAAGCGGTCTTCTTCATCATCAACCATGTCGCCGCCACGCATTTCCCTGCCAGCGTGTTGCTCGCGGGTCGTCTTCAGAGCGACGAGAGCGAACATGACTCCAGCAGCGAGATCATGAACCGCGACCTCGGCGCCATGTCGACCCCTACCGTCGGAGTCCACCTCTTCACGCGCCAGGACTCCTGCCAGAACTGCCGTACTCGATGCCCCAGCGGCAAGATTATCGACAAGAACAACTGCAAGAAGTGCAAGCGCTGCCCTAGGGGCAGAACTGCCAACTCCCGCTTCGACAAGTGCATCAAGAATGAAGACGGCAAGCGGCAGAAGAAGGAAGCCTTCGACAAGAAAAAGGAGGCCAAGACCGCCGAGTACAAGGACAAAGGACGCCGTTTCGACAAGAAGAAGGAGGAGAAGAAGCGCGCCTACGTCGACAAGCAGGACGAGGACAAGCGCAAGAAGGTCCGTCGCATGGGCCGTTGCCTGCCCCTCGTGCCCCTCGGCATGGGCGCTATCGCCGCCGAGGAGTTCGCCGATGAGTTCTTCGACGAGGAGTACCTCGAGGACATGGACCTGCTACAGTTCTGGCCGGACCACCTCCCCATCGACCCATGGGGCCAGGAGGCTGACGACTCCATCTATGAATCGGACGACTACATCAACAAGTGGGTGACGATTGGTGAGGGGGTCGAGTCCCGCTCCATCGGCCTTCGTGCGGCGCCGCGGGACAGAGCCACGCGCTACAGCCCTGTCACAGACATCGCTGTCCGATCTGAAGAACACATGAACCATCTAGAAGAGCGCTGTCCTTTCTGCTTCCTGATTCCCATCTTCGCCGCCGTCGCTCGAACGGCAGCTGCAGTAGGCCAGGCCGCCGCGAGAGCCGGCATTGCGCTGTCCCGGGGTGCGATCCGCGTTGCAAAGGGCCGTGGCTCGCGGAGGACGAAGAAAGAGCAGACTGACGGAGCTCGGAAGGTGTCCGAGAACAGAAACTGGTTGAACTGCCTCCGCAAGGTCGATCCTCTTCCTTAGGTGCTTTATGGGACCAATTCGGGGGCTAGTGTCATGGTAGGAGGTAGTTGAGCGTTAACCTTGGTGTCAAGGGGTACAAGATCTTTGGGTTTCAGCAGTTTGTATCTTCAGTAATAGAGCTCACCATTTTCAACGAGGAGGGCCACGTGTCGTTTGTTGTGTCGATACCAGCTAATACTATGATCGACCGATGAAGGAGAACATGAATGCAACCGTAAAATTTGTCTTTGCAGACGGAGATCAGTAGTCACAGCCAGTGCCAGTAAATTTGCCCTCCTGTATAAGCCCGAGCCTTCTAGTTCATTGGAGGCTTGTACCCAACAGCCTTTCTTACGGAGCGCATTCTGCATCTATGAGGTCAGAGTAGTTACTCGTCTTCATAACGCTGCAATCATCGACCTTCAATCTATAGCCACAGAGCCTCGTCTGAACCCAGAGGTTTGGGCATGATGCTCCAGCCAACCTCGCATCCTTCAACAGTTGCGCTATGCCGTATAGCCTGCATGGGTCCAAAGCCAGTGTCCCTTGTCTCGAACAGATCCTGGGGAACGTCTCCAGGCCGTTCATAGTCGCTGCATTCGAAACCAGTCGCTCCGGGATACTGTCCAAGGCTACGAAGATACTTCATGACTCCTGCTAGTGAAACGTCGACTCGCCACGAGCCAGGAATAGCCGTGGTCGCACGACGATACACAGCAGCCAAGATACCTGTTGCGAGGAAGTACCCGCCCGCGTGGTCGAGGACCTGGCATGGTGTAGGTCGGGCTGCTTCTCCCTTACCAGCGTGCTCGGCCTCTGACACGTTCATGCCAGAGCAGGTCTGCACAAGGGAATCATAGCCCCTGCGTCCGGACCAGTGGCCGCGAGGTCCAAAAGCTGACATGTTTGCGACGATGATGGAGGGGTTAATTTTTACCAGCTCCTCCTGTGAGAGGCCGTAGGATGCAAGAGAGTGCGGGCGATAACCCTGAACGAAGACATCGCAAGTCCTGAGGAGCTCAATAAGACGGGCCTTATCGTCCGGGTTGTGTATGTCAATGTGAACCGTTCGTTTGCCGCGACCAAGGTCTCGATCTAAGGTCGGTAGATCTGGAAGATTCGGCGACGTAACCCAGATCACATCTGCGCCATGCGCCGCAAGTGTCTTCCCGCAGAGTGGCGCGGCAATGACGCGGCTCATCTCAACGACCTTCAACCCTTTCAAGCACTGCGAACTGCCTCCGGGCATCCAAGCCGGCAGCCCCTTCTCTGAAGTTGCTCGAACAGCGGGGCTTGCTCCTGCGGGATAAGGATTGACGTCAATAGGGAAATTGCTGATGGCTTGCGACTGTGGAAGAGCATCCCATTGATCGTACGAACGTAGCGCGAAGGCCGCGAGTTTCCCTTCTACCGTGGCCACGTTCTCGAGATCAATTGCTGCCCAGTGGGCGATCTTTCCGGATAACTCCTCCCTCGTAGAGGACTTCGTGAGACCGACAAGCTCAAGAATGCCGTGGGCGTGATTTGTGAACGAATCATGAATCCGCACATGACCGTCGCTTGCTTTATGTAGGCCACCAATGGGGCCCCATGACGACGGGGTTGGTTTGCCATCGAGGGTATAAAGACGCTCTGACTTGTACTCGACAGCAGCATGAGTGAGCGGGACTTCGATCCGTGGCGTAGCGCTAAGGTTGTTTCGTAGGCCATGCACCAGGGCGGCAGCAAGAGCTGAGAGAGCAATGGTGCTCTGTGCTAGGATACCGATCTTGTAAGAAGAGGGCAGTACTGGGTTCTTGTGTTGACCGGACAATACAGCGGACCGAAGAGCCTCGGAGGGAAGTTCAAGTCCGAGCCAAATCTCGCGAAGAACGTCTGCGGCACCGAAGTGCTCCCTGGCAATAAATGAAGGATAGCTCTTCAGAAAAGAAGGTGCTGAATTGGGCACGGCAGGGACTTGGGGTGATCCCTCCGAGGTGAAGGCGCCGGGAGCGATGTTGGGCATGTTTGAGTCAACAGAGCTTCTTAGTCAAGTAATTTGGTGGTGCATCTGGAGTTTTGCGCCAGATGATGATGTTTTGTTTCACGGAGACTGCTGGTTCTCGGCCGTTGAGAAAAAGCAACCGCGGAAAGGTGGATGTATGGATGTAGCCGACTCACTGGGCTGGCTCCGCACCTCATGACCTCTAGTCGGCTACATTGGTCTTGATGTATTAGGGAGCGGCCCAACTCGGCATTCATCGGCATTCATAGTTTAGGAGACACAGCAACACTTGTCCTCAAGTCAAATTTTCGGCCAGTTGTTTAAAGAAGATTCCTAGCTTTTTCTAGGAAGATGTTCGAATGTGTGAATCAATATTGGGGTTCGGAAGTGAAGGAGGCCCTGGCGTTCCCAGCACTCATGACAGCAGAATTGATTTGACCCTGATATCGCCAATACCAATTGCGCCATCATGACTGGCTACCATCAATACCAGCGATGAACATATCGGCTTACAAGCTATACCGGTGCGGTGTCGACGCCTGTACATCAATTTTCCGGCCAAGAGAGGCTGTCAAGACCACCATCGACCTCCCAAAGTACTCGGGAACACCTCCGAGATTGGCATTATAGCTCAACGAGCGCATCACGTCATGCTCTACTGGGAATTAGCGCTCGACCTTGAGCCAGGTTCCAAACAAATGTGAAGGAAGGAAAGGAGGTTTTGCGTGCTTGGTCCAGTCACGCTCGTTGCCTCCTATTTCGCACGGCATGGGAGCATTGGGGGCCGGAGTTTTGGTTATGGTGAAGACGACGAGGGGCCGCCACAATGTTCCACCAACGGCCTATGCTCGAGAGGCTTCCTGATGACCATCGTTAGCGACTACAATCTGGCACGAATAGCAAGAATGAGGGTGAGGGGGCTCAATAACTGGTAAAGGCGATTGGAATTTGGTGGCGTGATTAGCTGCAATCCTGGACAACAAACTATCGGTCTAGGTGGTGGGTATGTGTGGGATGGTTCTCGTTCACCTGATCAATGGCAGTTTGCTAAACACTTCGAATGTAAAATTTGGTCTTTTGTGAAACCCACCTTCTCTTGGCTAGTCAAGGAAGAATCCCACGAGAGACTAATGCGAAGAAAAGAGTTACAGTAGAAACGCTGTGATTCAAGGTAATGGTGTGGAATATTTATCCGATGTCTTAGGGGGAACGCATCGATGCGTATCACCAAGTAAATACTTGAGCCAATTATGAAGAGATTCGTAGCTCGTTTCCAGGGCCTGACTGGACTAGGATTATTCCAAATTCCCCGGTCAACATCCATTTGCGTTTGATCACCCAGAGTTTGAGCGAAGTGACTTGCACGGTTTTGTCATTGCCGGGTTCATGAGAGACTCCGCTGCTAATTCGCAAAAGATTCCCCTGAACTATCGCCTTCTGATGGTCAAGAAGGCTTCAAAAGAAATGAAGGAACTTAAGTTTGCTTCTTCAGTCGAACCAACATTGATTCTCAGGAATTCATCTTTGTCAAAATCGTACTGGAACCAGTCCAGTTATCGCTGTATCGCAGTACACGGATCTTTGCATAGGCACTTTAGATAGATATCACAGTGGACGATCTTGCCATATTCGACGCGGGGTACAAGCTCGCGCCGCAAGCTCCAGTCAAAGCCTAACAGTAAATAGTGAGGAACCGAATGAGCCGACGTCACCTCCATCAATCCACATCACCATCTTGGCATTCTCCCGCTTGACGCGTTTCGGCCTTCACCAACCCTTCCTATGCCGACTTAAAGCTAGGACGAGCTGCAGAAAGCAGCAATATGCACAATGCCGACCGAATCGCGCGCCCCCCGACTTCTCCCCCAGAACCGCAAGCTCCGACATCTGCAGGGCATCTACTTGCGCAACCTCAGCTTCCAACGACCGCGAGGCCGTACCACCGACGATGTCGCTATTCACGCATCACCTAAGAAGTCCGATACGCTGCGAGAGACGCCTAAGCTGCACCATGCGCTGTCCTCAGAGGATCTTCGGCCTAAGATGCGTCGCAGGAGCACCACGTTGACGCAGGACAGTCCTGTCTCTGAGCAAAAGAAGCTGGAGGCGTTGTACAACAGCCGCATGGGCGACGCGTTCTTCTCACTACATGCAGAGGGCGAAGACGAACCAATATACATCAGCGAGACTTTGGAGAGGAAGACCGTGAGTCGGCGCGTGCGCACCCTCCTGCTTGCACCCGAGCTGATATTGTTGTGACAGAACTTCAACTTTCTTTTCTTCGACCTTTCACGTCACGGAAGCTCAGTCACACGCTCACCATTCGTCACAATAAAGATATGGGCAAAGCGACCAGTCGGTATGAAGGAGTGGTTTCTTCATCAGGAGGACGTTGTGGATCTGCGGTCTCTCAACTTCCTAGGCACTCTGCTGAACCAGCATTTCCCTCTCAACGGCCTGATCTTTCACCTAGAGGACGGCGTTTACTCCCTCGACCTTCCCGCAAGAAAATCAAAACCCAAAGCAACATCGACACTGGCAACATCCTCATACAACGCGTTGATGAAGCTGGCCACGTTGGACAGCTCTATTCAGGATGCCCTGTCGACTCAAGAGCACATCACGAGCCAGATTAACCACCTGCTCTCCAAACAACCAAAGAATGAAGCCCCGCTGGCAGAAGAGAGGGTCAAGCTGGTTCAGAGATATGTGTCTCAGCAGGGCAAAAGCGTCAAGGCAGCAGAGAAGAGGCGGGACGAACTCAAAGCCTCCATTAAAGCCCGACGTGAGGCCATTGCAGCTGGCCGCGAAGCACAGGCAAAGGCAGAGAAGGATATCATCGCTGCACGTGAACAGTTGGACAGTTCCAAGATGATGCTCAGCCAGACTCAAGAGCAAATCAGAGGTCAGCGGCGGCGCATCTGCTCTGACCTGTCCAACATTTTCCCCATCACTCCGTGTCCTTCGGGCGAGGCATTGTCCTTCCAGATTTGCGGCCTTCCGCTTCAGAATACCTCTTACGATAATTCGTCCTCCCAAAGTCCGAACGAAGATGTCCTTTCGGCTGCCCTCGGCCACGTCGCCACGCTCACCCATCATCTACAGTTCTATCTTCGTCTACCACTCCCCTACAGCATCAACCCCTTCGGCTCACGTTCCACGATTCGCGACGACATTTCTGCTTTCCAAGATGCACCAACATCCAGGACCACGAATCATATCTCGTCCTCGTCCGGAAAGCTCAACCCAGCTCGCGAGTTTCCTCTCCAT
This sequence comes from Verticillium klebahnii, assembly GCA_002851715.1. Classification (NCBI taxonomy): domain Eukaryota; kingdom Fungi; phylum Ascomycota; class Sordariomycetes; order Glomerellales; family Plectosphaerellaceae; genus Verticillium; species Verticillium klebahnii. Next base: position 1,240,554 of record NMXL01000007.1, on the reverse strand, counting down.
CTTCCACGCGGCGGCTCAACTGCAGCACATTTTCGTTTCGATTACGCCTGGTTCCTGCTTAACAAGGACATTGAGGCCCTCTGCGCCCACCAATCGCTTCGCGTTGTCGACATCCGCCACTCCCTCCCGAACCTGAAATATCTGCTATACGTCTGCAGCGCCGGCTCCGAGGAAGTTCCCGAGCGGAAACGAGGCGGTGTCAGAGGCCTCTGGGCTGGTCGTTTGAAAGGCCGCATCCCGGCCGAAGAGGCGGATGCAGATGGGAGTGCGGCAGGGAGCAGACCAGGCAGCGCGGACGGTCAGGCCGTAGAGGATCTGAGGAGGGCGACGGAGGAACTAGGCGTGGGTTTTGACGAAGGGCATATGAAGGTTTCGCTGCGGACGAAAGGCTTCAGGGAGAACGTGGGACAGTGACCCTTGGCCCTCTCTAAACGGTCGCGTCCTTCATGCGGCGATCACTTGCCCAGATGACAGCAGGAAAGCGAGTCACAGCCTCTACGATTATAAGCGTATGTTTCATGCTATTAACACATTCCTTCCCGTGACGCACAACGCCGTGAAGCTCGCAGTTCCAGACGAGAAAATGCCAGAATCGAGAAGCAACTCTAAGGCCAGACGCCGATACTATCTTGCGAAGAGACACATGCCACCGGCCCATCCATACACCCCTGCCTAACCTCGCGTCTAACGGTGCATCCCCCGACACTCTCACACGTCTTCCCCGTCGTCGTAGTATTCGGTCAAACGCTGCCTCTACCGATCCGTAGGCACAAACTTGACGCTCTTCCTCCTCTCGCGGTCCCGCTCTCCCGACCGCCCGGGGCTCGAACTGAGGATGCTCGCTCCCGGACCTGCGCTCATGGAAGCGCTCCCCCCGCTTGCCAGTGCCTCGCGCACGCTCTCCACGGCTCGGCTCTGCGGGACCTCGACACCGTCGCCGCGGATCGCCACCCCGGGCGATGGCGGCCCACGTCCCCGGCCGGCACTGAGGCTCGCTTTGCGCGGCACCTGCCCCTGCGCCCGTGCCTTATCGAGCGCCGCGCGGCCCACCTCCTCGGCGCGCTGCGTCGCCTTCTCATCGCGCCACTTGCCGGGCAGGCAGGCGTGGCCGCACCCGTCGAGGGGACAGCACCCGTCACTGCCGTCCGAGGGCGGTGTGTCGTCGTCGAAGCCGTTGGGTGCGTGCCATCCCTGAAGACATGTGGCGTGGCCGCCGTGTGCGCACCCAGGACAGTACCACCAAAGGGCCATGATTTCCTCTTCGCTGTTCTGAGCGCGTTGCTTGTGATCCATGCCTTCGGCCAGGGGCAGGACAATGGGGCTGGCCTCGCGGTGCCCGCAGATGGCACAGGGGGCCATGTGCGTTTTGCAGCGCTCACATTGCCATATGGCGCCGGAACCTTTCCGAGGATCGATTTCACGTGGCTTGCGGCATGTAGGGCAGAGGAAACCGCCTTTGACGCCTTGTTGAGCTGGGCCAAAGATGGCTGTGTAAGACTCGCCCCAGTCGGGAATACCTTCGGGCCAGCCTCTAACGCAGAGGTTGCGAAGAAGGGCAGCTTCAACAAAATGACGCATTGAAGCCAGCCGAGCGTGGTGTGATCGGAGAATAGAAGCTGCGCGATGAGCATCTATGAGTGACTCGGGAACAAGCGGTCTGAGGAGGAGGATCATCGCGGCAGCGTTCACGTTGGATGTGCGGAGCTCAAAGTCAAGCGTGCTCGTGATGAGTCCATAGGGATCAAGTGGTGGTGATGAGCTGTGACCTTGATCGTCGGATTCCGACGCGAGTGGGTATGGGTAAGGAGGGTCATCGGTCCAGGGTAGGTAATCGCTTTCAACGATGATTGGAGAAACATCCAAGACCTGGTGTTCTGTTGTCGGTTTCGTCGGACTGGCGGATGCGACACCGACGTGAAGAGGAGCGTCGTCATCGAAAGTAGGTGCATCAGACACAATCGATTGAGATCGCCGAGCTGAGGCCTCGGATGGGTCCTCATCGTCCCCCATTGTCGTTTGTGAAATCATGAAAACCTCTTCAGGAGAGTTACTCATAGGCAGCAAGCCCCGCCTCATCTGCATCGACGACAAGTTGTGAAGCTCGGGAGACTCTTCAATCTCCTTTCCACGGATGCGGCTCTCGTATTCGCCGTGCTCGTCATCCTGCTCCTGTACAGGCTCGAATTCGGAGCGTTGAAACTCGGCTGCGGCGCCTGTCTTGGGCACAGACAGATTGGCAGACTTTCGACTGCCATCGGAAATGGAGAACATCTGCGAGAAGCTATCGTCGGAGTCGTGCCTGACCACTTTCGGCGGCTTTTTCGAACGGGGGCCGTAGTCCAGTGGTTGCGATTCCTCCTTCTTCTCCGGGTCTGGGACATCTACGGCGTGGGAGAGTGCGTCAGTATCATAGAAGTCGTAGCCCTCGGTGTACGAGGCTTCGGTATGGTCGCTTTCGTGGCTCATGAGTGACAAAGGAGCTGAGTCCAGTCGTTTGCGCGGACTGTAGTTGAACGTACTATGTACTGCTGGAGGCAAGGCAAAGCTGTCCAATTCGAAGACAGGCGTGAGTTTCTTGCCAGGTCTGTAGTTGTCTTGATCGGTTTCGGGATCATCTTCTCGCACTGGTCTTGCTACTGGTGTGGGCACGTTCGAGGTGCTCTCAATCTCCTCAGACAGGAGCGACCTGACTGAAAGGGACCTGCTCTCCATATGGAGAGATACTGCGCTGGCGCGGCGAAGCGGATTTGGCGCTTTGATGTTGTCTTGGGCCAACCCTTGGAGGCTCTTATTATCACCCCCTTTTCCTAGATCCTTTGACTTGGTGATCGACGGTCGTTTCTGAAAATGACCCAATCTTCTCTCAAGATGATACTGGGCTCTTCTTCGGAGAAGCAGGTTCATAGCATATCCCAATATTCGCCACGTCTGTGCTAGACGGAATTGACCGACGCCTTCAGCAGCGTGCGCAAAGTCGTTCAGTATTGTGACAATGCGGTCAACGAGTGGTTTTCCACTATCGCTTTGGGGTAGTCCTCTGTCCATTGTCTCGAGGTAACATTGAGAAAGGTAGTGATAGTGATTGACCTTGGTAGCGGCAGGGACACGGCCAACCGCCATGGCTTGCTGCGCCTTGTACACGCCGGTTACTCTCATGGCGTGCTCCAGAGTCAGGATAGGCTCCTCGCCTGTGCCAGAAGGAGGCGTGGTGCTGAGTGCTGGTATGGAGCGCACACTGGGTCTCCTTTTCCGGCTCGGCTTCCGTCGCGGTCCGAGGAAGCTGCCGACAGCATCGTCTTCAGAGTCACTCCGGCTGATGCTAAGCAGGGGCGTGTTAGGGCTCGAGCCGTAGGCAGATCGAGGCGTCGCAGTGCCTTCCTTGTGGTGTACAACAGCTGGCCGCGGCCGCTGATGGGGTCTTTCGTCTAAGAACATGGCCACATCGCCGCATGAGGAGAAGGCCATGCTGGACGAGGTCATGCGGTCCATCACCTTGGGCGCGAAAGCGACGTCGCATTGATGGAATTTGCCATCTTCCCCGGCAGCCCAAAGAATATCTTGGTCAAGCCACATGAGGCTCGACGGCGGCGAGTTGAACCAGTTCAGCTCCTTGAAAGGCATGGTAGGCCTAGCGAGATCCCAAACGTGGGCCGCCCGAACACCAAACCGCTTGAGGCTCGCATCGTCATAGGAGACGGCGATCTGAGCAGCACGTTTCCCTTGCGCACTGGCGGACCACAGGGCGGGCCGCCAGCTCACAACGGACACTGGCGCAGGAGTTTGAATCGTCCACTTCGGCTTTTGTCGCTTGTCGGCATCCTTGGAAAAGTCCCAGACAGCACATTTCTGGTCCATGCCGCCACTGACTAGGTGGTTTCCGTCCGGATGCCACGAAATGGACGTGCAAGCCTTCTCGTGAGCCGTGAGTCGTAGGAGGGGTGTAGTGGCCTTCCGCACGTCCCACTTCAGCACGACACCGGCGTCCGTTCCGCATGCCAGGTACATGCCTTCCTTCGGTGACCAACGGACCTGGCGAACGCCGTCGGCGTTGCACTTGAACGCCGCCTTTGCTTGGTATGTCATGCCGCCGGCACGGCTCTGCACGGGCGCCCGGATGTCGAAGTAGCGAACGAAGCCGTCTTGGCTGCCGGAGAGGAGGAGGCTTGGGCGGTGTGGATTGATATCAAGCGTGTTGACCTGTCGTGAGTCCTCCCTCATCTGCACACAGTCCATGGGGGAGCCGCCGGCCGCTATCCTCGCAAGATCGTAGGAGAAGATCTTGCCGTTGGTGCAGGCGGTGAAGATGGTCGCATCCTTGTGCCATTTGACCTCCTTCACGGAGAGCTGGTCGGCTGTCGCGGATGACGCGCCCTTGTTCGGGTTCGAAGCCGAGACGATGGCAGCCCGTACATCGACCCCGTCGACGATATTGAGGCCGTCGAAGACGACAGTCTTGAGCACATGTCGGCTGGCGAGGACGACAGAGCGGCGGTCCGCCGGGGCATCGATGCTGTAGATGGGGTAGGTCGCATCGTAGACGGCGTACTGGGAGGAGCTCGGGCGGTAGGACGGTTGGAGGTGAGGCGCGCTCGTGATCCCAATGCCGGGGCTCGTCGTGTCGGTCGAGTTGTCGGCAGAGGCCTTGCCCAAGAGCTTGCGCATGATCTTGTTGTCGCGGCTATACATGGTGGCCGTGTCGCGGGAACGCGCCCATTGGCGTCCCGGTCATGTCGTATCGTGCTGGCGGGGCTCTGCTTGCAGCTTGGAGCTTGCTTGCATGCATGAGGAATGACGGGGTGAGCGATTGATTGTTGGTTGAGGCACAGCCGAGGGACGTGGGAGCTGCAGGGAGCTCTGGCCGGAGGTTTGGTGGGGTACGGTAGGCTGCCTTGAGTTGGAGTTGGGTGGTATGCGACGTGACTCGCAGCTCCCGATAGATAAAGCTCACCTTGATCCGGTCCGCAAGTTCACCGAGGAACTGCCGGCCCACCGATCTGACCGAGGCCCACCGAACCACGGGACCACTTGGTCTCGTTTCCTTTGGCTGTGACTTTCCCAGTACTTGATAAAACCTTCATAAGATTGATTGAAAGTTTTCAGTGACAGGCTTTGCTGACTTCTGCTTCAATTTATTCTTTAGCCTTGCGTGCTTGGACGAGATTTGGCGCCACAGATGCGCCCCGACGAGCAAGCAGACCGCAGGCATCATGCACCTTGCCCCATGCCCCAAAAGACCAACCCGAAGCCAATGATTCTCATGGAATCAGCAAGGTAACATAGTTGAGGCTGTTGGATCTGATCAGGTCATGTTAGAGATTGACAACGAAGTGAGGTGAAGCCAGGCAGCGACCAGCCTTATCAGGCAGGCCTGGCCTGCCCACTACGTGAGGAAAACTTGCTCAAACCCTCGCATGTATCACGAGATGCCACACGGCGTTGGGCAGCCCACACCACCCTCAGGCCACGCGAGAAGCTTTTCCTAGAGAGGGGGCTTGATCCATGACAAGATCTACAGCCATCCATGTCCCGAAAGCTTGTGCTGTGCAAGTTAGATCCACCCCTCCTGCGCCATACATGGTATGATGTTCCCGAGATAGCGTTCAGGTTGAACCCTGGGACGGCTGTAGATAGACTTTGGCAGTCTGCGGGCAACATTACCTCCGCCTTTTTCCCTTTTTTCTTTTGTATATAAAGAGCTCCTTCGGGCATCTCTTGGCTCCTGCCCACCTTTCGCTCTTCTTACATCTGACCTGCACCAAACCAGCATCTGCCACAATGGACCACGGCACTATGGATCATGGCGATGGTATGACCATGGCTTCAACTGTTGCCTCATCGCTGCTAGCCTCTGCGACGGGTATGGACATGCCTGCTGCAACCGATCCGGCGGCCACCGGCGGCCATGATGACATGGCCGACATGATGGGGGGTTGCAAGATTTCTGTACGTAGCAGACAGCCGTCGGCATGTTCATATCGATGGCACCCTCTTGACTGACTTTCTTTCCTCCTTCCAGATGCTCTGGAACTGGAACACGATCGACTCCTGCTTCATCTCCGAGACCTGGCACATTACCTCGACAGGCATGTTCGCAGGCTCCTGCATCGGCGTCATACTGCTCGTCCTCGCTCTTGAGGCCCTCCGTCGTGCTGGCAAGGAGTACGACCGCTACCTCATCCGCTCCCATGCCGCTTCATCCGTTTCCGCCGGGTCATCTGTCCCAGCGCAGGCGAGCAACGATTCAGCTTCAGGCAGCAAGAACAGCAACAATCCTGTGGCGCACAGCGTGCCCCTCGGTGCGGGTGGTGCTGTGATTGTCGCTCCTTTCCGTCCGACAATCATCCAACAAGCTGTTCGAGCGCTGCTTCACATGTTGCAATTTGCTGTGGCGTATTTTGTCATGCTGTAAGCCTTGCCCTCCCATGACCATAGCAAGTTGTTTCTAACCCCATATGCCAAGGCTTGCCATGTACTACAATGGCTATCTCATCATCTGTATCTTTATCGGCGCCTACCTCGGATCCTTCATCTTTCACTGGGAGAAGATTGGTGGCTCGACCGGGCCGACCTCTGCGGGCGAGAACTCGACGGTGTGCTGTGGCTGAAAGGAGATGCCGGCGACTCAGATCCGCTCTTTCACCTTGCTACCTCAGCTAGCGCCTAATGTAGTGGCAAGTTGTGGGAGCCAGTACAGAATGGAGATTTTTCTGCTGCTTTAGCTCTGATGACAGCAATCAGAGCACCGAAACATATACGGACAGTTCTTTTTCTGCGAAGCAAGAGGATGCTTGGCCATCAAGCAACATGCTGCACAGGCTGTTATAATAATGGAAGGATGGGACTGCATCAGTCTTGATTCTTTTCTTGCCGTTGTAATAGTGAATTCAGTCGGTTGGGAGGACGACAATGTCGCACACCAGAAGCTGGCGATTTATCACAAGGAACCGTCAACAAGCCGGGATATCTGATCACCGGCTCCTAGTACGTGGGAATTTTGCCCCAGCGAGACCGAGAAATGAGCGACTGGATTTGCCGCCAACTAGATGCCCATGATGACCAGTAATCGTACTTGGAGTACAGGCCAGTCACATCTCTCAACCCCGGCCGAGATCTGGTTCCGGGCTAGGATGACCTGGACCAACGGTCGACGGCCGGTTCGAACCCACGTGGATCGCCCAGTGGCACGTGGCAAAGTCTTCATCGCAAGTTCGGACGAACAAGAAATGTGACCTGCAGTGCATGATGTTTAGTGCATGACTGGTAGCCTTCTGATGAGGCCGGCGCATCGTGTTGTGCCTCGGTCCGGCCGCAGGAGCTCATGTGCCATAACTTCGGCAATCGTATGCATCCATAGCTTCATGAGGCATCGATGGGGGAAGCCCCCCTTCTTCAGAGATGTATTGGAAACATGCTGTTGTACACACTGGTATCAGATAACCGTTCAAATGCAAAAACACCTCCAGCCAGCCTGCCAGGCTCCCGTCATAACCGTCTGTACCAAGTTTCATCGCACAACAGTGCGTTCAATGCGTCAGCTCCGGAAAGCGCAGGGCGTAAAGCTCTCGTGGCTTTCCGTTCGCGTCGCAGCTGGTAAATTTCCACCGTCCAGAGTACCACGACCCGGCAATGTTGACCAGTCCCCACTTGATCGGCGCCGGGATGGGCGGCCAGTTCGCCCACATGCCGCCCTCGGCCCCGCGGTCGAGGTTCATCAGGAAGAATGGCACCACATCCGTCGTGCCCGCCTTGGTCACGGTGTTCTTGCCCCAGCTCTTGAACGCCGCGCTTGCGACTGCGGCCTCGGGTGTGCCCTCGCGCGGCGCCTTGGGGTGGTTTGCCAGGGCAGCGATGGTATCAATTTCGGAGTGGAAGTGGTTTTCGAAGGAGGTCTGGAAGGTGGACATGATACGGCGAAGTTCGGCGGCGGAGAAGTGGGAGGGTTCTTCAAGGGTGGAGAGGTAGGCATTGAATTCGGCAAGGCCCTTAAGGAAGGCCTCTATAGAGTCGTCAGTCTTGTGCAAATAGGCGAATCTGGAGGAGTGGTCGGCGGATCGTACCATGTTCTTTGTGCGTCTTTTCGAAGACGGTCTTGTCACCCAGGAGCTCCTCGACCTTGGTGAAGAGCACCTCTTCTTCGTCATCGTGGTGCGACTTGACGAACTTGTACCAGGTCAAGGAGTAGCCGATGAAATCCTCCTTGTCGGTTTCTTGCACGTGGGGCGCCTGATGATAGATGGAATTGTAGCCTCGGAGAATTGAGTTGTGCAGCAGCGCCATGTGGGTTGCGCCGGTCGTGAAGAGATCGGTCTGTCGGGTACATCACTCGTCAGTACTGCAGCGTGCTGCAATTGCCGGGCGACCCGGAAAAGGGTGGCATGACATACCTTGTTGGTCTCGAACTGCGGCGTCACGATCAAGGCCATGGGCCCATCTGCCCACGGCTTGCTGGCCGTCACTGGTGTGTATGGCATCATGAATGGGGACCTGGCCAGCAGCAGGCTGGAGATGGTACCCGTGATGATGAGAATGAGGACGCCGCCGAACATGTTTGCGTTCAAGGCTGGGGCCGAGAAGGAGTGGAGGAAGATGCAGATGGCCAACAGCCGAATGGTGCTGTCTCTCAGCTGTGTACGGACAGAAAGGGCAGGGCCTAGAAGACGGAATCGTACGACTGGGCTTGAACTATTGTCCTTGGAAGGGTTGTAGCTTGGGGCAGCTTGCAGCTCGGATCAGCTTGGCTGGTCCTGGGCGGTCCCTGCCGGTTGGTAAATTAGGGGCTGTCATTGGTCATGTCGACGTTAGCGGGTTTCGTGGGGCGTTTCAGTGAACAGGCCCGCCCGCCACGTGGCGACGTTTTCTGTCCACGGGCTAATTAGCAACATTGTCTATGCCATTACCGGAAAGGTCCGTCTTGTTGAGGGTATCGCACTAACCGGAGCTTTTGCGATCACTGCCTGCCGGGGCCTTCAGACATCGACAAGTCATCGTGCCGCTTCCACACGCGGCGAACCACCTGACCGACTCGATCATCCCATCACCAAAAGCCAATTTGACGTCCACATCTCCATTCCACACGGCCTCACCCAGGTCTCACAAGCAGCGGATCGCGCACCATCCGGCCCGACCCGCTCTCTTTTCACGTAGCTCATCGACAGACCTGGACATTGGTCTCCTCCACTGTCGCCGTAAGCGAGCTCGTCAATTCCCCTCGTCGATAGAGCGGAGTCGCTTGACGGCACAGAACGCAAGACGTCTCGTCGCGCTGTTGTATGCCATTGTCTGTCCGTGCTACAAAGCCGGTTCATCTAGCGTCAGCTGGTCCACCTGGTAAGCATACTGGCCCACTCGGCAGACACGAACCTACAGCTCTGCTTGCGCACGACGATCGGGTTTTGCAACGGCAAGTGTATGCTTTTTTTCATCCTTGTCTACCGATATCTATCCTCTTAGTTTTCCTCTTTGGGTTGCTTGGATCAGTAATCGCAATCAATTGCCTTGCAATTCTTTCTATCTTGCTGTTGTTTGAATCACTGAGCAAACCTGGCCTGTCATCGCTTATCGATCGAACGTGGATCGCAGTTTGATGCCACGCGGCGACCTGACCGTGGCGCAATGTCCCCGTGGTCAGAAGATCGACCGAGTAACCTCGCTCGGCATGCACAATCGCTGTTGGGTGCCGGGGCGGGTCATTTTCCCTCGAAGTCGAGGCCGAAATCGTCAAAGGCCCGGGAGCAACTATCTTTTTTCTCCACTTCACGTTGGATCCATTGACTCTAGTCCAGCCATCGTCTGTCTATACCTTGGCCCATGGCTTCTTATTGATGCGCAGTCGCATCAGCAGAATGAGACTAGTCGCGACCAAGGACACGGAACCGGCGTAGAACATGGCAGGTCGGTATGCTTTCAGTCCCTCGTCCGCTCCACCATAAGCGTCTAGGAGGTAACCTGCGATGGGAGAACCCTGCGCACACGTTAGCATCGTACTAGGTTTGTTTCCGGGACATCGACCTACGAAAAGATATCCTCCAACCCAGCCCGTGACGATCATACCCATTGCAGTCGACACGCGCGCTGACCCAAAGATATTGCCGATGCACGTCGGCATCGACGCAAAGAAGCCACCGTTGGTAAGTCCATTCATCACCGCGAACACGGCAAGCGGCGCCAGCGTCGTCGAAGCTGGCCAGAGCGCAATCATGGTGAGTGAGTTGATTGCGAGGAAGACGAAAAGCGTGTTGAGGGGGCCCAGGATGTCACACAAGTGTCCGCTCATGATTCGGCCTACTGCGGAGGAGAAGTTGTATCCGGCAAGCAGAGCTGCACCGGTACCTGTGCTTAAACCCATCGAGCGCGCATACAGAGGAATGAAGAAAGGAGGCACAAGCAGCGGGAAGACGCCGATGGCGCCGGCCACGAAAATGATGACGAAGCTGCTTTGGCGAAACAGCTTCCTGTTTGATGTCAGCTCCTTGTCCTCCGCCCCGATGATCATATCTAACCACCACTCACCAGTCGATGAAGCCGGACGTCTGGATCGGAAGACGCTCCTTGATCATGTATGCCGCGGGAAAACCAGTGGCAAAGCACACAATGCCAATAATTCGGAACGCCCACTCGACGCCATATCGCTCGATCATGGCGTTGGTTGCGATACTGAGCACCGCCGCGCCGAAGCCGCCGCCTGCATACACGATCCCGTTGGCTAGCCCTCGCTTTCTTGAAAAATACTGCGCAGGTGTGACCGTCACAGCCATGAAACAGAAGCTCATGCCCAACCCGAGAAGGGCACCAGGGAGGAAAAAGAGGCCCACGGTACTGTGCGTTACGAAGCTTGCACCGATCTGCGACATTCCAACGAAAAAGATACCCATGAGCGCCAACTTGCGGGTTCCGAGCGAACGAACCACGCGCGCGTTGACTATGGCCAGCGCTGCCATGAGAGCCGGCGACAGGGCACCGCAGAAGGCGAGCACGGATGCCGAGCCGACGCCGCGCTCAACAAGGGCGCCCTGCATGACGCCCCAGCTGTAGTTGACGCCGGAGAACCACCAGCCCACGATGGCGCAAGCTGAGATGACGATCCAGCCGTAGCCCCCATCGGGGACGGTACTATCGGCGATGCGGGACGCTTCAAGAACAGGGTCGAGGTCCGAGTCGGTGGGGTCGATCTCATGGTGCGCCGAGCGTGCTTGTCGCAGAGTAGCACCGCCAGCGCGATCTGCCGGTGTCTTGGGGATGTCCCCCAGCTGGTAAGCCGTGGTAGTGGAGGTTTGTGTCGCCATGCCGGGATGATGTTGGGGAGTTCTGTGGCCTTCCCCGATCGTGGAGGGGCAGAACGAGGGGCAGGAATGCCGGAGTTGATATATTTTTCACAGACTTCATGGCGCCATCCCTACAAGCCCGCCGGTGTGCTCGGATAGCCACGGCGATTCTTCGCAACAGAGCTTCGAACGTCGAATTTTGCTCGTCGAATTTTGCTTGTCGAAATGGATTCCATTAGTCAAAAAGGCGTGGATTTGTTACCCATGGTTTAGCTTGATTCGGGCCCCCCGGGTGGGCCCCGATCCCGGAGTGACGCCTTTTGCTCTACATGTAGTAGTCCTGATGCGCCGCGGCGCTCGTGCCAGGCCGGAGGGAAGGCCGGCCTCTGCCTGAAGGGCGTAGAAATCCGTTTTTGACATGGGCAAGCGACCTCGGTCAGCTTCGGGCCCGCGATGCGAAGCTCGGTCACCGAAGTTGGCAATCAATCCATACATTTGCGATCGACCAGCGGCGTGAGAACACGGCTCTTTGTTTCTCGTTTGAGCACCGGGTCTGTGGCTCTGCAACTCACACCGGCAGACTCCCGGGCCTCGATTTTGTTCAGAAAATCCACCTCGCATGCCGACCTCAGAATGGGATATCAACTCGAACAGCACCCGACAGCCTCGTAGCCAGACAATCCTCTGCTGTCTCAGATGATCTCGCGTCAGTCAGGTTTGACTACATCTCGGGCATGCATCTCCAATGCAACAGCTGTCAATGGGGTTTCAAGGCTGCCTAAGAGGCGCCGGATGGCATATGCTCCCATGCGGCTCCACAGCGCAGTACCGCCGGTCGGGAATCTTAGTTGATCATCGAACCCTAGCCTTGAAGCGACGAAGCCCCATGTGCTCCGCTCTAGTATGAGGCGCCTCGCCGTGGGGTATATTCCGGGGCACTTTAAGCTTCTCTATGCAAGAAATTACGGGCCGAACCGCTGTCCAGCCTCAGCGCTCGCTGTAGGCATTCCAACAGAGCGCCATGCTTGACGTTTTCGAGCATGTGAAGTGTTTTTCTGGAACAAGAGTCCTGGAAGCACAGGCGCCTCTTGTAGGAACCAGAGCGGGAGTTTCACTTTGTCAGCTCTTTTCTCCTGCTAACTGGGCAGCTCGTTGGTTCGCGTAGTATTATTAAATAGCTTCAGCTTGAGTCGCTATTACAGCGTTCGACGCACGCGCGAAATCGTCAATCCCTGCATCTAAAGATGTAAGAACATGGTTGACGTTTTTGGTGAGATGCTAGGAGAACTTCGATCCGCCCTCCGATCACCCATGTCAGGCCACGTATGCAGGAATCACCAACTGACTACTTGGCGTTCCATCAGCTTCCGAAAGCATCATTCTACCTGCAGGTGTAAACGATCCCAATGCTATTGGCTGTCATGCGCCGTTTCCCACTGGTTTCAAGCCCTTCCTTAACCGCCAGGTTCTTGGCCAGGTCTACCCCTCATTTTCACAAGCCCGAACGTGTCTTGAGGTGTCTCCCCAGAACGATCAGATCCGTTGTCTAGCTTCATCCTAGTCCTCCCCTCACATCACAATGACTGCCGAGCACACAGACACCATGGCGCATATTGTATGTAGATTTGGTTCTCTCGAATCATCCAAGTCCACTTGCTAACACTCTGCTTCCATTATTAGGCCCCGGATGACTTTGACGAGCGGGATTCGGTCATCTCTGCCGTGAGATACATATTTTCTGTTCTATCTAGCTTCTTGCGCTAGATGGATAGTTTCTTTGTGCGACGAGACTGACCAAAGACAGCCCCTGACCTCTGGCCTAACATCGCTTCGCTCTAGTGTGATGCAATGGCAAGAAGAGAACGGTCGTACTTATCACGGCATGAGCTCGGGAAGTACGTCAATATTAGGACCGCTCCTCATCATAGGTAGGCTAATTATGTGAACAGAATATGCCTTCCCTAATGACAACGGCGAACAAGAGCGTCTTGGTGAGTGCCAGCACCTAATCGAAAAATGCTCATTGGATTCGGATTCAAACGTGTGAACCAAATTCATTAACGCGTGTCAAATCCAACAGACCTACAGCACAACATGTGGCTTCTAACTCTTCACGGCAAACTTTGCCTGTCTCCCAAAGAGAAGACGGCAAAGCGAGTCCTTGACGTAGGAACAGGCACGGGAATCTGGGCCATTGAATACGGTATGTTCATCGACACCGTATGCATCTCAGCATTGAGTAGATAGCTTGAAGCTGATCACATTACAAAGCCGACCTTCATCCTGAAGCGGAAGTCATCGGCGTTGACCTGAGCCCGATTCAGCCCTCACTGTAGGTTTGCAATGACTGTTGCAGCTGAAAGATGAAACGCACACGAGAACTGACCCGGGATAAGAATACCTCCTAACTGCTCCTTTGAAGTCGACGACCTGGAAAAGGAGTGGACTTGGACTGCGCCGTTTGATTTCATTTTCGCACGCGTGTTGTCGGGCAGCTTCCAGAACTACGAGGAATTCATCAAGAAGTCTTTCGCGTAAGACTAATCTACAGGCTGCGTTTGCTCAGTAGTGTCATGAGCTGACCTGAACATAGAAACCTTGAACCAGGCGGGCATCTTGAGCTGCAGGAGATCCATGTCCCCTACGAGTCCGACGATGGGTCGCTTCCCCCAGACGGCGAGCTCGCCAGAATGGGCACGTACTTCAGAGATGCCGCCAACATGGCCGGTCGCCCGATGGACATGAGTCCCAGGCTCGAAGGATGGATGAAAGATGCTGGTTTCGAGAATGTGCGGGTCCACATGTTCAAGTGGCCTCTGAACAACTGGCCACGGGACCCGCACTACAAGGAGCTCGGAAGCTGGTGCTTCACCAACATTGACGACAACCTCGAGGGGCTGACCATGGCCATGTTCACCAGGGTTCTTGGCTGGACAAAGGACGAAACTGTGTTGTTTTGCAGCAAGGTCAAGAAGCAGCTTCGCGATCGCCGGATCCACGCGTACTGCCCGATGTAGGCGATACTTCTTTCCGACTGTCAAGAAGATGTGGCCAGCTAGCTAACTTCTGTCCCAGTTACATTTTGTACGGCGAAAAGCCTGAGTTAGCTCCTAAGTGAGAATTTCAAGGTGACCGCGGAGACGGAGGCGGAAAGGTTGAGGGTCGGCCCATCTGGTTCATCAGTACGCTCGACCTACTCGAAACCACCCTGTTTCCCGAGTGCGAATATGACATCAAAATATTGCTCACATATCAATATCTGTGACACTCAGTTCGCGACATTACCAGCCATGCTATTCAATTCCAAGCTTTGAACAACACAGCCTATTGGCATGAGGCTGGTTTAAAATTGAATACTATGAATGCAGTCACAGCCTCTGCGGTGCCTTACGCAAGATCCACCTGGATGGTGTAATCCTCACCGTTCTTCTCCAGGATGCTTACGGTCACGCCCCAGTCCGCAGCTGTAAAGGATCTCGTGCGTTCCAACGTCAGCGGCGCATCATCCAACTCATCCGCTTCACACAGATCCTGCCAGTTAGACCCTGGATTTGTATCAAGCACTCGAATGGGACCCTTGCCCGTCTCAACATTTGTCGCCACGGTGTACAGCAGTACACCCTGCGAGCAGGCGTTCTCGTTATTTCCCAGCTTGGAGCGCACCTCAGCCACGAGCGCGGACGTGCTGTTGTGCTTGACGACCACGGCCTTGGCCCGGGCGCCGCCGGAGAGGACCTCGACGGGTGAGAGGGTGTGTGTTGTTGAGCCGGACTCGGTGACGCAGTCAATCTCCGAATCGAAAAGCCAGCCAAGCTTCCACTTGTGCCAGGCGAAGTGGTCGCTGCTGTGGGCGCCCGTGTTGGCCATGAGGTCCCAATTTCCTATGTACTCCTGGGTGTAACCTTCAGGCAGGGGGTACAGGTCGGGCAGACACATTGTGTGGCCTGTCTCATGGGCAAGGATCTTGAAGCCCCAAAGGTCCAGGTCGTCATGGCCGATGGTGACGCCCTTGCGGGCGATGAAGTTGACGTCAGGCGTGTAGACGGAGGAGGACGCTGCCGAGAAGGTGATGGCGCTGGCCTTCGTGGTCGGGACAATGTCTGTGGTGGTTAGTGACTGTAAGAGCGGTGTCGCGTGACTATCACCCTGTGGGGTGGAAATCATCGGTGCAGGTTAATACGTACATCTTTTCTGTGTTAGCATTCCCAAAAGCTCAGAATTCAGTGCCCAATATCATCAAGAGCGACTTACAGGACATCGGTCAGAGGCCCTTCGGTAGAGTTGACCTTGGGCACAGAGATATTCGTCGCCTTCAACCAAGCCTCCAGCGCATCCTGGATGTACGCCACATGCTCCTGGGTCGAGAAACCCCGCACATATCCGTATGACGCAGCAGGTTTCGGCATCCGATAGTATTGTGACCCATCAAAATCAATGTCCAGATTGAGACTCCCGAAAGACGACTTCTTGTACCATTCTACCACAGCGGGTATGTAGGTTTCGTTGAGACGCGGGGGGATGCCGTCGTCACTCTGGTCAGGGAAGTCGATGAAGATCATCTTGGCGTTGATGGTGCCCGTGCTCGGGGCGCAGCCAAACACATCGCCGTGGCCCTCGCTGTAGTAGGCGGTTTGATCGGCGGGCAGTTTGCAGTCTGCGCTGTCGGTTCGTTTGCCGATCGAGGTTGCATGAACGGCGGAGACAGCGAGGGAGAGCCACATTAGTGGTCGCAGCGGCTTCGAGAACAATGTCGTGATCGCCATTGCGTTGACTTGCGAGAAATGGACACGGGACAATCGAGTAACACAGGTATGCCACGAAGGATCAGACTGATTCTGATGCGGAGGGTTATTGAACATGAGTTTATTAGACTTGTCGAGCTTTTAAAGGGTCTGAAAAGACTACCATCGTATTCTCTTAGCTCTATCCGCAATACGATGATTGCTCGTGTCGGTTTTGTTAGCACAGCTGGGCAGACCAGCCCAAGGCCCAGGATATATGCCAATCCATGCTGCCATATCATGATGAAATAGTGGGCGTGGATCGTCATTTAAAGCTTGGGCGCCATGAGGCCGTAGAAAATCGAGGTGCGAGACTTCACCTCGAACGGTCGTGTTGTCGGACGCGAGACCTAACCAAGTCCCAGGAAAAGGGGGCAACGTCAGTTATCAGTCGTGAGCAGATTTGGTCAGATGAGATTGCTGAGTGCACAATACGGCTATGAACTTGCTCATGTTCGAGAAGGCACAGGGCAGGGGTGACAGACAATGACACAGTAAGACGGAGATGCCACGGGCGCATGGCAGAACTGGCTGACTCGGGTAGATCTGGGCATGGTCCAGGGGCCCAGGACGCCAGCCCACGGAGCGGAGGACGGAGGGCATCGGCCGATATGAATACGAGTCTGGGTCGGAGGCCCCCGAATGAGTCCCCACGGCGACTTCCACATTAGAATCCCACCTTGGATGGCACACTGGATGTCTGTCCATCGTCGAATCCACTCTCGAGGGGCCCCATTGACTCGGCGGCCCCGCAACAACACCCACGATGTTCACAGGGCTGTTAAGCTTGATCGCGTTTCCTTCTCTGTGGTGTGTTTCAGGAAGAACCAGGGAGTGCCAAGAAGAATGGGGTGCGGTATCCGCCCCCTGTATCAACATGGCTAGCACAGCCTCAATTCTGGGTCTTTTTTCTCAGGGTAATCAATGCCAAGATCCGCCATTGTCCACTTGGAGTCAATCTACTCAGGGCTGCTTGGCTTCTTCTGTCTTCTCTCGTCCTCGGCCAGGCAATCAGGCAACCGGGCTCCCTGGTTCTCTGATTCCCGAAAGCCGCCGATGAGCCGTCGATGAGCAG
Source organism: Verticillium klebahnii (assembly GCA_002851715.1). NCBI lineage: Eukaryota > Fungi > Ascomycota > Sordariomycetes > Glomerellales > Plectosphaerellaceae > Verticillium > Verticillium klebahnii. The sequence continues at coordinate 1,223,437 of NMXL01000007.1, read as the reverse complement.
ATTCTCCGGCCGAAAGACCAGTCAACAAATCTCTTCCGGTTGTCTCATGCACCGGGGGACCAGCATGAGACTCATGACCTCAGCAATATCGATCGAAGGTGCCACGATGGTGGCGCCAGGTCAGGGGGTGGAAGATGACTGAAGGGGGCCTTGTGCTCGAGGCTAGGGGGAGGCTCAACGCAGAGAGGTGTGGCTGGAAATCTCAGACTCTGACCATGACCAGAGGGGGGCCATCCCCAGACGGCCGAGACCCAGGCCCAATAAGCTTAATCAATGCCCAGCACTCGCCACGAAGCTTGGTTCTTTGCGCCACAACCTTCACGAAACCCCCAAAGGCCAAAGACCAAAGACCAAGACCAACACCGCCCCCTACCCCGAATTGGTCGCCTGATCGAGCCTGGAAAAGAAAATACTGGGAGGGGCTGGGGCGTAAAGGGCTCGACCGTCGCTTTCCAGCGACTTTCAAGCTGAAAAGCTCTAGAGAGCAGTCACGGTTACAGTCAAAATCTGACGGCAATTACCGACGATGCCGCCCTCTCCTCGCTCACCGTGGCGTTCTCTCGGCGGAGCTTTCGCCCGAGATCCAGACCCCCGAGCCAAGAGCTATGCCTGCAGAACGAGGAAAGCTTGGAGGTGAGGAGTCTGGTGTTCTCCAGGTCGGGACGAAGTATGGAGCTGGTTCTGGCAGGCAACCGCCGGTCCCATTCTCAGTTCCAGGCCGGTCCGTATCTTGAGCTGCTGCGAAATGCAGACTGCAATTGATGTGGGCCTTGGCGTGTTTCGACGCCCAGCTAGGACTAAATACTCCAATCATCTCCTCAACGTACCTGGTGTGGCGCCCACCTAGCGTCCTTCATCCATCTTGATCCGTCCAGCTCCTTGTTTGGAGTTGAGAAGGGCTTGCCTCTCATTTCCTGGTCCCAACGGCACTGTGATGCCGAGTGCGTCCGTGTCTGCCACAGACCGCAGCCCAACACAAGCAGTCTTCAAGAGGCCAATTAACCTGCTACTCGTCCAGTGGCTCCATGCGCGCATGACCAGGCGCCTCACGTCCTCCGTGGCCAAGAGCCTGACCGAGAGAAAGCCTAGTCCGATCAAGCAACATGCTAGGCAAGGATCTCGGATAGTGCCCCTCCCTCTGGGCCAAGTGTCACCCTGTCATCCCAGGTCCGCCGCTTTGGTGACTTGTCTAATGTTAGGCCCGACACCCTGCCACTTTCCCGAGCCTCTTTTCGGCTGCGACCGAACCACATCGCGACCAACTCGGCAAAGGCGCCGACTCGCCCCACCCGCCCGATCGCTTTAGATGACCTGGCGAGGTCATCGCGAGCCTGGTCGAGCCGGGGGCCCTGGGCCGAAGCTTGACCCGATGCTTGATGTTACTGGCTGGTGGGCCTGCCGTCAACCGACATACCAGCCTGGCCTGGCCGGCTGGGCGGCATGGGCTTGGGGCGATGGGGGCAGCTGCGATTATCTCGAGCTCCCGTCTGTCTCCTTTTCGTGAGACGAAGTAGATGTATAAGAGGCGGTCGAGGAACGCCGATGGCATCATGTTTTCTCCTCCATCTCATCACACATTCACTTGACTTTCACTCTTTCGCTACTATCCAACTCACATTCATTCTTTAACCCCGGTGGTTATTCATTCGCTTTACTTGTCCATCATTCCAAGTCCATTCCCAACCACCAACGACATTCGCTACCCAAGCCAACCCCAAACCCAACCGACAAGATGAAGTTCTCTGCTGTCCTCGCTGTCTTCGGCGCCGCCGCCGCCATCGCCACCCCGGCCTCGGGCATCACCCCCAACACCATGGGCGCCCTCGAGAAGCGCGCCACCTTCCCCATCCCCTCCTCCAAGGGCTCCGTCACCTACAAGAAGCCCCAGGTCATCTCCGGCACCTTCGACGGTGGCCTCAAGACCTACGGCCGTGGCGTCAAGTGCACCGGCCAGAAGGAGGGCGGTGACAAGGACGCCGTCTTCCTGCTGAAGAACGGCGCCACCCTCAAGAACGCCATCATCGGCGCCGACCAGATCGAGGGTGTCCACTGCGAGGGCTCCTGCACCATCGAGAACGTCTGGTGGAAGGACGTCTGCGAGGACGCCCTCTCGCTCAAGGGTGACGGCAACGCCCTCGTCAAGGGCGGCGGTGCCCAGAGCGCCTCCGACAAGATCATCCAGCACAACGGTCTCGGCACCGTCACCATCGACGGCTTCACCGCCGTCGACTTTGGCAAGCTCTACCGCTCGTGCGGCAACTGCAAGAAGATGGGCCGCCGCAACGTCGTTGTCAAGAACGTCAAGGCCTACAACGGCAAGATGCTCACCGGCATCAACTCCAACAAGGGCGACGTCTCCACCATCACCAACACCTGCGCCACCTCGGTCAAGAAGATCTGCACCGAGTTCAACGGCACCGTCCCCGGCAAGGAGCCCAAGGAGGTCCGCTCCGGCCCCTCCAACGCCTGCAAGTACACCACCGTCAAGTCTTGCTAAGCGTCTTCGCCTCGGTGCCCGTCTCGGCCGTGGCGGCGCGCGTGCTCTTCGGGCGCGGCTGCTGTCGAGTTGGATAACAACAAAAGTTGGGAGTCACCAGTCTCGTGGTGGATAATGGTCCGGACAACCTGCCAGTCGTCTTTTTTTCACTGGTTGTGTCTGTGACACGCATGGCCTATTGGCCGCTTCTTGTAAATAATCTTAGATACCAACATGGTTCAAGCCAACACGTAACTAAGTCAAACCTTACCCAAACAAGATCCATCCAGCCCTACGTGACTGCAACCGGCGATACTCAACTGAGGCGGGTGAGTGATGTGACTGTGCATGCGATGAGGAGTTGCCCAAAACGGGGCGCGGGGCGGCGGCTTGATGCTGACAGGCTGACGACGCCTGGATGCTAAAGGATTCCTCAAATGCCAAAGGATTCCTTCGATGCCGTCATTCCGGTCTCGTCCTAGCAGGGCTGATGTTCTCGATATCTCTTAACCCAGACGACAGACCGTGATCGTGTCGCATTCATCACCTCGATTCACGGCTCGCACGCATCTACAAATGGCCCCTGGAAAGCTTGAGCCCGCCGACGGTGCGCCCGCCGAAAAGGAAGAGGCTCCCCCGACCTACGAGTCAGAAGACCCCAACCAGGGCGCCGCAGCTGCTGCTACCCCCCAAAGGGATCCCCCGCAGACAAGCCAGGGTCCGACGGCCGACACACCCTTCGACTTCCCCGCGGATGCCCTCCCGCCTTACACGCCAAGCCCGGCGCACAAGCAACTCATCGTCATACCGCAGAAGAGCCCCGAGCCGAACTCACCATTCCTCCAGGCCTACCCGCCTTCCCTCCTCGGCCATGGCATCCCGTCCGGGTCGTGGATCTCGTTCCTCGACACGCTCTCCGCCTTCCTCGCCGCCAAGGTCTCGGACCGCGCCCTGAGCCACGCCGCCGACGTGGCCAGGCAGGTCGGCCAGGGCCCCACGAACCTTCTCAAGGGCGTCTACACCCACACCAAGGACGTCGGCAAGGGCATCGGCAAGCAGGCCCGGCGCGGCAACATCATCGGTGCCGCCATGGGGGTCGTCGGCGGCGTCATCTCCGTCCCCGTGTCCGCCGCCATGGGCCTGGTCGGCACCGCCGTCTCGCTGCCCGGGTCCGCCGTCGCCGCCGCGGTCAAGAAACCGCAGACGCAGAGGGACCGCGCCGCCGCCTACCTGGCCGTCGCGAACAAGGACTGGTTCCACGCGCGGGGGCTGGACGCCGCCCTGCTGACCTCGGAGGAGCTGTCCGAGCTGACGGGCACGTCGGTGCTCGCGCTGATCGCTACGGTGCCGGGCAAGGAGGGGACCAAGCCGGCGCAGGATCAGCTGGCGGCGCTGGAGGGGCACTTTGCGAAGCTAGATATCTCGGCGTCGGGGCCTGCGACGCTGAAGGTCGGGGACAAGACGCTCTGGGTGGTGCTGTCGCCTGTTGAGCCGGTCACCAAATAGATTTTCTGCTTTGTTGCCCAGCTGACTTGGGCCTCTCTGTAATGACGCCAGGTAGCATGCCAATTCAATCTTGCATTTCGGAAAGTCTCAAATTCTGGCACCATGCCAGACATTCATACCCAATTGACGCTGGTCCCTTCACCTATCAGCTATCAGAGGCCGACTGACAGCGTTCCATGTCCTTGGGTTCACCCCCAGCCAAGCCATCAGTTTGCCTGAAGTCTGGGGAAATGAACGAAACAGCGATGTCGGTACCCCGCTGCCGGGACATTGTCCTCGTGGTCAGTCTAGTGTCTTCGTGCCATGAGTCGTTGGGCGCTGGAACTATGGTCCCCCTGTCGATCCCGAGAACCAGACACCGGGTAAACCGGGTTGCCGCAAAAAGATGGACCGGCAAACCGGCAAACCCGGGCATGGCATCTGCGCCGGCAAACGTCAGACATTCCGATGGAAAATGGTAACGTCACTTACACTATCAATCTGAATGGCCATACTGGGACATATAGATAGAGACAAGCGGCACAAGGGAAATTCGTTCCGAGTCGTGGTTTGGAGTTTTGCAAAAGTCTGGAAAGAAATCAAAGCAAATACTGAAGATCCGCGACATTACCCAAAGCTCACGAACACAATCGCCAGTTACGATGAGACTTATTGTGAGACCAGACGACAAGTCCTCCTCGGCATACATCGCAGGCTACATCCTGGGTATGAAGGCGGTCTTTTCTTTGTCTGCGTCTACTGTCAAGCCAGCCAGGTCTGTCGCTGTGGCACCGTTGGTCTGACCATGCATGCCTAGATCGTATCCGGACATTCGAGCCTACCCCAGAGAAGCCCTTCGTCCTGGGCCTACCAACGGGCAGCAGCCCTACAGTAGTCTACGAAATACTTGTGTCAGAGTACAAGGCCGGCCGCATCTCTTTCGAGAATGTCATTACGTTCAACATGGTGGGTTGACGTGCCAGAGAGCACCATCAGTTTTGATCGCTAATCAGGCTCTTGTCCAGGACGAGTACATCGGTATCCCCGAAGATCATCCCGAGTCCTACCACAGCTACATGTTCAAGAACTTCTTCTCCCACGTGAATATCAAGCCCGAGAGCGTACACATCCTGAACGGCAACGCGCCCAACTTGGACGAAGAATGCACGCAGTATGAGGCCAAGATCAAAGAAGTGGGCGGCATCGAGCTCTTCTTCGGCGGCGTCGGCCCCGATGGTCACATTGCCTTCAATGAGCCAGGATCCAGCATGGCGTCCCGCACAAGAGTTAAGACGCTGGCCATGGACACCATCCGGGCCAACGCACGCTTCTTCGGTGGTGATCTCTCGCAGGTGCCGCAGATGGCGCTGACGGTGGGAGTCCAGACCATCATGGAAGTAAGTCGACAGCGCAGGCTAGACATCACTTCTTCCCACTTGCTAATTGTATCGCTTAGGCCAAAGAGGTTGTCGTCATCGCGAACGGCGCATCGAAAGCCGTTGCGTTGCAAAAGGCTGTCGAAGGTGGTGTCAACCACATGTGGACTCTGTCCTGCCTTCAGCTTCATCCGTATTCCATGATTGTCGCGGACGAAGATGCGTCGCTGGAGCTGCAGGTTAAGACAGTCAAGGTAAGAAATGGTGCTCAAGAAGGATGGTCTGGTAGCTAACAGTTATTCTTACAGTATTTCAAGAGTATTGAGAAGGTTGGTCTTGGGCGGGGCTTCGAACAAAAGCTTCCCCTGAGGTTGAGGACGTGGTCCCTCGCCAGCCCGCCTCAAACCCCGGATCTCAAGTCTCCGGGCCCAGCTTGGGCCGATGACCATCTCGTTGAGCTCACCCCGGACAGCATGTCATCGCGGATTGGGGCCTGGCCTAAGGTGTAAGTGTTTGGAAACGAGAACACGGGCAATCGAAATCGGAACGGGCGATTTTGTGATTTTAGGAGTTGGCGCATCAGGGAATCCAATGATGTATCTTGGAGTATGACATTTTTCGGTTCATTTCCCTCTATTGGGCGCCGAGGCTCATTATAGACTAGGAAGAATGAACAGCAAGCTGTTCTCCCATCGTGGGTGTGTTCCGGTCGTTACATTTCGCTACTGCATGGTTCCGTCCAGAAAGGACATGTCGAAGCCCGCATCCAGACTAGACTGGTTGAATATATACCAAGAAGTGTCGAATGTACCGTCTGGCTCAAAGCTCAAGGCATCGCCCATCACAGGCGTACTTAAGCCCTGAAGCTTGGCTTCTAGGCGGCTCGCTAGAAGCCCGTGGAGATTTGAGTTTTGCTCATGGGCTTCTTGAAGCCTTCCCAAATGAATTCTCACGTTCTCCAAATCTATCACGCCATGTCAGCTCCGCAGAGAACTTTCAAATCAAGGGAAATCTTACCGTCAGGCTCGCCGACTCCGCCGTCCACCCCTTGAATTACAATCAGAGCCGCCCATGTTATGACCACAAGGTCAAAGTTGGACCATATCGAGGAGTCAGCGACGTGTAGCTTTACCGCTGCACGAGCGGAAACAAGGAGCTCGTGTTGCTCCTTAGGTGTCGTATTGGAGAACAAGTCGCTACCACGGGCTGGTAGATATATCGAGAGAACCAGCACGCGGTGCAAGACATATTGCCGAAACGTCAGTTTGCTCTGGTTGTCGGCCTCCTCGTTCCGAGCGCCAAACTCTACCAGCCAGTCATCAAGCTGTCGAGCCCAGTCCCTGATGACAGCCGCATCGACACCACTGAACGAGGTGGAGTCTGATGTGACTGGGCTGTCACTCGTGAAGCATGCCCATATAGTCGGCAGACCTCGACCGGTAAAGTGAGTCAATCCCGTGTGCATCATTCGCGACAGTCGGTAGAGCTGATCCTGCTGAGAGATGCGTAGGCGCGGGAACGGTGCGACCACCGGGATCACGGGGCAGGACAGGTGAATCGAGGCATGTTCCAAGTCCACAATCTGTGTTCGACGTCAGTCACTCCGGCATGACGAGATCCAAAGGCTCTGTAGAGCAGGCTGCCATACCTGTAGACCAGTGAAGAGCCTTTGCCACTCCAATGATTTCTCGTCCATGTGGGGAGGGCAATGCTCGAGAATCAGCCGGTAGGCGACAGAGATCCATATACCAGTCTCTTTGCTGACACCCTCGCGAAGGAGACCAGCTAGTATTATGCCGAGGATCGTTTGGAATGCCCATTCCTCAGCTGCGGTCGGGTCCTTCGGCACTTGCCCAATCTCGCTGGATGGCATGCAGAGTTGTGAGATCGCGTTACACAAAACGATGAAATACTCGGCGGCATGCACAACGACCTCGGCTGACCCTCTCATACTCGAGCAGTACAGCATTGCAGCCAGCATCAAGGGGGTCGGGGATGAGAAAGTCTGCTTGCTGGGCAGGAAATGCAGCCCGAGCATTGTATCATGAAAGCTGAAGAACAGTTCGGTCAGTATCGCGGAGTTGATCTTCCCTCGAGGCGGGACTCATGGCGATTCGTACCTAAGCCACAACTGCTTTATGAGTGGTTCTTCCCATAGGGTTGAGCCCGTGCCTGCAGAGCAGCTGTTCTTCAACACCTGTATCGCGGGACGAAGTGGTCGGAGGGAAGCATCTTCGGGCTCTGGACTCTCAAGCATGGTGCCATCATGTTGCTCAATCGAAGAGCCATTATCATCGAGGGCCGTCAAGCCAACATAGTCCTCGAGCCTTTGTAACCTTCGAAGTATGCCGTCGCTGAGACGTAGGATTCGTTCACCTCGATTTGATCCATCGTTAGGAGTGTGCCCTTCGGTGTATGCAGCCGCCTACAATTGAGCACTCGTCATGAACCATTCTTCTGTAATGACAAGCGGCACAAAGCAGTCCGCAGCAAGGCAAATTTTCGGAGGGGGCTCATACATTGGCTCGAGGCACGAAAACACATGACACGCCAGTTCGAAGGCACCTTCGACATGATGGGCCTTGGTCAATCCTACATTTCATCTAAGGAAGCAATGCTGGTTAGGCCGGTTAGGGCATGATGGGGATCCCGACACCCCAAAACAGACCTTTTGTCGTCTGCAATTGACTGACCAGCCAGCCCTCTGTCAGCGTTCTTGCACGACCCCGGAGTAGGACTGTGGTCAGCGCTCACCACAGGCTTTCCGGGACTTTGTCGGGACCTGGCCCTCAGCACCGACTACAAGCGAAGGCTCATCCTGATTGCCGGGAAGGCCCAACGGGAGAGGTACCATCGCTTGGCAGAATGTGGATTGCGCGGGGAAGGTGAACGTGCGAGCTTGGTCGCGTGCTGCGAGAGTCGGGAGAGCAGCCGGTGTTGAGGTAGGAGGCACCTTTCTCGTCACCGGTTCGGCCGGGTCGTCCGGGGTTTTAGGGGGCCACTGGGCGGTGGCCCCTGATAAGACTGACTCGAGAACCCGATTGTCGAGCGCCTTGGTCCATCATTGGATAGCAGCCGTTCATGGGTAATCTCCCACCCGGACCGGGTTTGCCGGATCAGGCCGCTTCATGGACAGTGTCCCCTTTCCTACCAGGCGGACTGGCAAACGCCTATCAAGACAGCAATCGACGCGACATGGATTGAGGTTGATTGCTCGACGCACTGCATGCCGTAGAGACGCTGCTACACTTTTTGATAAGCCATCTGTGGGAGGGTCTCTTTTGCGACGTGAACTCTGCAACATTGTTTTCGTTGGTTTGCTGTCATGCCCACCGCCAAGCCTCGGCCGGGTGCCGAAAGCCAGCAACCCCTGAACCCCGTGGACAGGGCAAAGGGGATTGCCGCTCAGTTCGACGTATCTTCCGATATCATCGAAACTGGTACTGATCACTTTGTCAAGCAACTCAGTAAGTCTACTTAAGTTGAGATCTGATTCACTATGAAAATCAAAGAAGCGACCAAGAGCAGTTGACTGACTGCGACCACAGGGGAAGGACTATTGGAAGACGGGACGACCTTACTGCAAGTTCCGTCGTATGTCACCAAGCTCCCCAATGGCACAGAGAGGGGTGTTTGCTTGGCAATTGATCTTGGTGGAACCAATCTACGGGTTTGCTCCGTCGAGTTGCATGGCGACTCTACTCATACTCTTACTCAGTCCAAGGCCGCAATCCCGGTGGCTTTGATGACATCAAAGACGTACAGAGACTTGTTCGGCTTCATCGCCAGACACACGGAAGCCTTTATGCGGCAAAACATGCCGGATAGCCTAGACTCGTGGAGACAAATCGTCAAGGATGGAAAGGTTACCGAAGAGCTCCGGTCGCGACATTTGCACTCATTGGGTTTCACATTCAGCTTCACCTTCGACCAACATGCTATTGACAAGGGCACGCTCATGTACTGGACCAAAGCTTTCAGTATTGAGGATGCCGTCGGCCGCGATCCATGTGCAATGCTTCAGGAGGCCCTCGACGACTTGCAATTGCCTCTTCTCGTTGCTGCGCTTGTCAACGACACAGTAGGGACATTGGCTGCCAGAGCATATGCTTCGCCTGGGCAGTCCGAGACTTTGCTCGGCGCCATTTTTGGCACAGGTACGAATGGCGCCTACATCGAAAAGATCAGATACATCACGAAACTGCAGTCCCTACCAGAGTTCTCGAACCCCGGGCCAGACGAGTTCATGGCACTCAACACTGAATGGGGTGGGTTCGACAACGAATTGTCCATATTGCCAATCACCGTGTACGACAAGGCACTCGACCAAGCATCCGTCAATCCAAATGACCAAC